>JAODLC010000065.1:29786422-29800757 GCA_026781145.1 Hippopotamyrus pictus | reverse complement strand
CTCCAATCAGCCTCAGCATGTCTTTGGACTGTGGGGGGAAACCGGAGCACCCGGAGGAAACCCCACGACGACACAGGAAGAACATGCAAACTCCACACACATGTGACCCAGGCGGAGACTCGAACCCGAGTCCCAGAGGTGTGAGGCAACAGCGCTAACCACTGCACCACCATGCCGCCCCTGGGATCGTAACACATGTCTGCCAAACTAACATTTTAAATGAAATATCGATAGCTAATCGATATCGAATCGAATCGAAACCGAATCGAATCGAAACCATAAAAATAAGAATCGAATCGAATCGCCGAATTGGTCACAATACCCAGCCCTACTATACAATGGCCAGACTGGGGAAACAAACTGAAACGCGGACGAAAGACAGAGGACTAATGACAACAACTAGAAACAGCTGATCACACGGGGATTCTACACAAGGTTAATGAGGGGGTGTGGCACACGGAAGGAGCGGACGATCGGGGCAGGACACATTGTTTGGATACATTTATTTTTTTACTTTACAAATTACTGTTCTGATAAATGTGCTTGGATGTGTTTAGTACAGTATATGCTCTTCTTGTTTTGTCCAGTTCATTTATGTATAAATGCTAAAAAAAAAAAAAAAAAAAAAAAAAAAAAAAAAAACATATTTAGGTGTAATTTTTTGGGGCCGGGAACTTGGCCATTGGTTTTCCATTATTTCCTATGGGGAAAATTCGATCACAGCTCGAACTTTTTAGGATTCGATCCGGAGTTCTGAATGGATTAAATTTGAGTTCTGAGGTACCACTGTACAGTGTGTATTTGCAATATTGCAATATTTTATTTACACAATGCTGGTTACATCAACAAACTTTCATTTCGCTTCCATGAATTTGATCAGCCTGCCTGTAAGTAGAACAGTACCTATTAATTAAACATAATTGTACATATGGATTATTTTGTGCTGTCATATTACATATAATGTAGTTGATATGTGTAATTGGTGGATGTACGGCTATATTCAGTAGAACGGATGATGAGGGAGATGAGACGTGCGGAGGTAAAAAAATGTAAAAAAGAAGAGAAAGTCTGTTCTCCCAGAAGTCTGGTGAAAATTAAAAGTCAGTTAAACTGGTTAATTCCTGATCCGTGTTCCTACATATTTATTTGCCGACGAGGATACTCCAGATTCAGCCCCAACGACAGTGGCTGTTTCTTTGTGTGTTTAAGTGTTTTTGCATTGCTCCCTAGAGTGCAAAGATGGGCAGTGTAATTGAATGCTTGCGAATACACCATTATCTACAAACCAGGTAAGAACAATGCCAACGCTGATGCCTTAAGCTAATTGCCAGTCCCTGAGGTTGTCCATGAGACCACAAAAGCTGATAAAGTTTTAATGATGGATACCATGGAGGGTAGACCTGTGTACATTGGCCAGATAAGGAGTTGGACAGACAAAGATCTTACATAGTCTAGGGTATATGAATATTTCCTGCAAGCGTGGTAAGTCAAGATGGAACAACAATTTTCACCATACTATCAGCAAAGAATGGAACTGAGTGTGTTGCGAAGGGAGCTAGTGTACTGGTTTTGTCTTTATGTGATCCCTATGTGCTGGTTGGTCAGGACCCACTTTAATGGCTTCAGTCCCACTTCTCTACTTCACTTACAACTTGACGTTCACCAGTTCTTCTCAGAATATTTATTGAGCCATTAGATACACATCTAGGTATTGTGTGGCTATACTGTAACAAAGAAATAAAGAAAGAAGATATACTTAAACAATGCATCAAAAGGAAGGATCTGTAATTCTAAATAAACATCACAACGTAGTGTCTGTAATACCGTTCTCAATGTCGCATCTAAATTATTATACTCATAAATAAACTATTATAATTATCATTAAGAAAAATATGCAATTAGATGGCTAGGCTAAACATATAAAATTGGCATTCAACTTAAAGTTCTACAGACAAACATTTCTGGAATATCTCACCCTCACATGAGCAAGATTACATGAGAATTATCCGGCGTAAACATTACAACACAAGTTATTAAGCGATCTGGCAGCACGTAGCATTCGCTACTAACATCTTTACTGCGAAACGTTAACCTGAGCAACATGTGCACACTCTAAATAGTTTAACGCCATCGAACCTCACTCGTAATAAATAGTTACAACTTACTTATCTTATGGACGCACACAAGACCTGATGACGATGATAGTTAAGAACATTAACAGCCGATGCATAAAGCCCGAACTCTAAAGAAGATACCCGCAACTCACTTCCGAGAGAGGGCGGAGTAACACTTTAAAGGCCCCAACGCAACAGCACTTAAGAACTTTGTTCCTATCTAACAACTACAATACAGAGTGTGCAGCATAGGTGTGTTCTTTGGGGAGCTAGAGTTATCATACCTACTCAGGGACGACACATCTTACTAAGGCTACTATACCACACTCACACAGGTATCTCAAGGATAAAAGGGTTAGCCTAATTGTACGTCTGTTAGCCAGCCAAAGACCAATAATGGTTTAGCTGAACGGGCAATTCAGACCTTTAAAGTAGGAATGAAGAAAATAAAGGGTGAAACACTGGAAATCAGATTGTCCTGGTTCCTATTCAGCTACAGAATCACACCACAGTCGACCACAGGATTGTCTCCAGCCAAAATGATAATGGCTCGGCGATTAAGGTCAACATTTGATTTGCTTCAACCTGACATGAAGGCCAACGTTTAGCGAAAACAGCTTCAGCAGAAACAGGATCATGACAAGAACACCCAAATGGTCCTAGATGGGTTCCTGCGGTGATAACTAGCTGCATGAGTCCCTTGTTGTATGCAGTACTAAATGGTACTGGGCAAACCTTAAAATGTCATGTGGATCAGATCACTTTGCTGATGATCCAGAACTGGACACCATTTTTTGAGCAGGTGAGAAGTGAGGTTCTGAAAGTTGTAGGCGACTTACGAATCACTTCTGCTAATGTCCATGAGCCTACTCTTAAAGTGACTGCTGGTCAGGGGACTGTTTCAGAAAAGGAAACTTCAGTTGTTTCTGCCATGCCTAAATAGCAGAGTGTTTTTTAACTATATCATCTTAAGTAAGGCATTGTGTTAATTTGCAGTGGTTCACAGTTTGGATCATGTTTTATTGTATTATTCTGTAGACCTGTTGCTAAATTTGTTGCAGGTGCGGTATGTTTATGCTTAAGAGGGGGACGATGTAGTATATGGAATATTTTGTGTTGTCATATTATATAGAATGTGGTTGATATGTGTAATTGGTGGAAGTACGGCTACATCAATTGGTATAATGGGATGACGTAGGAGAAGAGACATGTAGAGGTAAACAATATAAAAAGGTAAAGAAAGTTTGTTCCCCCTTGGCGAATATTAAAAGTGGTTAATTCTTGGTCCGCGTTATTACAATAACTTTTTAAAATCATACTGGTCATCAGAGAGAACAGACCTACCCAGTAAATGAAGTGTTAATGAAAGACATGAAGTGTTCATCATTACGTAACCATTAATACACTTTTACGTAACTGACTGGTGTCACGTTGTGATACTCATCTCTATTTACTTAAAAACTTACTATGAGTAAGCCTTTACTAATTTTGAGTTAATGACCTAATGAATAGTTCAAGAAAAATGTGGCAATTGCAATGGCAACTTTATTTATAACGCACTTTCACACAACGAAGTTGACCAAAGTGCTACAAGTGTATCAGAATAAGAATAAATGCCAAAAATAAACTTAAAATCAGATCTAAAGTACATTAAAATTAAAATAAATAAAATAGACTAAAAATAATAAAATAAAAAGTAAAAAAAATAAAAAGTAAAAAATATTTAAAAAACAAATTAAAAATGTCAACATGTTGTATCAAAGGCCAAAGTGAAAAAATGTGTTTTGAGAAGTGATTTAAAAACAGATGTAGATGATGCTTATCTGACGTATAAAGGCAGCTCATTCCACAATTTAGGTGCTACTACCGCAAAAGCCCGATCCCCTCTGAGCTTCCGACTAGTCCTGGGCACACTCAGAAGGAGCTGGTCAGCCGACCTGAGAGACCGAGAAGGTGTATATGGATGAAGGAGCTCAGAGAGGTACAGAGGGGCAACACCAGACAGACACTTATAAACAAATAAAAGCAATTTAAATTGGATTCTAAAATGCACAGGCGGCCAGTGAAGAGAATGTGGTCACAAAACACTACATATAGGAATTGTTATATATATATATATATATATATATATATATATTATATATACTAATAAGTTGCTATTACTTCATTATCTGTTCACTGATTTGTGTTACCCTGAAACAAGAGCAAGCCAAAGTTATTCAAATGAAACAGTACTTTATTACAAATAAAACATGCTATATTAGAAAGACATAGCTGGTTGCCTGTTCTATTAATCGATACAAGGATTCACGTTACAGACAGAATGATAAAATTCATGGATCTGAAAAAGTTTGTGGATATAACCAGCATTGTGTGGACAAGCACAATGCCACAGTGTATTTGAAGTTGCAACCTCAGGCATGGGAGGCAGGCAAGGAGGCTAAAACCTATGGGTGCGAGTGTCTGTTGCTAGCATGTCTCTTAAAGTGTCAGGGAATGAGGTTTACTCGCTGCCCACTGCTGTACCCGCTGGCTGCTTCTACTTGGAATATCAATTGATGAATGAAGTAACTGTGAATTAACACTCAACTGCTGATCTACTGAGTGTGAAGTAGTCACATAAAGTCATTGTGATTAGTTCATGGCGAGCAACAGAAATTCATGATACATCCATTAAATCATCATGAGTCATGAATTGGTTAAGCATTACTTAAGTACATGATTTGTAATAAAGTTACTCATTATTCATTCTGGATACATGAAATACATTTACATAGTACTGAAGCATATCTGTTACACAATAGTCATTTTATTCTTTTATTTTATTCTCGTTTGCACATGCGTGCTCCTAAGATTGGCGAGGCTTGAGAGTGGCAAATTGCTCTGCGCATGCATAAACTGGAGCAGGCCTGAAAGTGGCAGGGCCTGAGAGTGGTACCTGCAACAAGACACTATTCAAGGGACCCGACTGGGAGGTACGGAGCTAGGGTGGTTAGGATGGACTCATTTTTAATTTGACCTTTAAAATTAACAGTTTAGCAGACTTTATAAGTTAGCACAGGGTGGACTGGACAAAACTAATGAAACTGGGGTGACCAGATTAGAGCACATCTGTGCAGTGCTTTCCTGTTGTTCCTTTAATAGAAATGAAAATAGATGACAATAGGTTATGGTTTCTATCCCTTCTTTAATTACTGTGAATTTCATAAATATAACTGTCTGGCTTCAGAAAAGGCCTTTAAGTCTCCTTAAGTCATCTATCAGTGTGGAGTGGTTGAGAGGTTCAATTAGGCTGTGACCTGTGATTAAACCTGAGCCAATCTCCCCCGCCTTGCCTTTGGGTAACCTGAGTGCTCTATGAGCTGGCAGGTCTTATAAACTGCACTGTGTCTGTGGACCCCAATATGTTATCACTGTTTTTAGCTGCATTGAATAATGAAGATAATAATACTTAGTCTCCTGTCAAAGAATGCTAATTAGCAGAATGATGTCATTATTGATATTTTTTGCGGCTTTTATCTATTGATGCTATGCAGGTGTTTTAAAATGACATGTCAATATTTTATTCAAGTATTTTGAAGCCCAAATAGGTATTTAAGCAGAGCTTGTGAAATAATGAAAGACTGAAATTGAACAGAGAGCATTAATAATGTGAAACAGTGAGCATTTACCTGTACAATAAGTGATTTGTGGTTACCCAGGGGGCACTGGTTCAATCTCCTGCCTTTAAACATCTGCAGCCCAGGTCAGACATGTATTCTTTTCCTTGTGGGTGTAACGTAAAGACTCATTTAATGCTTTGAATTCAGCTTGGTCTGCTTCCACAAATGAACATTGTGATGGATGGGTAGGACTTCAAAGCTCCACCATTTCCAGTAGATCCCGGATGCTGTAAAATACTAAATTGAAGCATTCTTGCCAGACTTCTCATTCATTTAGTTTGCTATATGATATTCGTAGATCATGCTGTATGGTGAAAACTGAATTTTATTGTGACAGCATGTACAATTATGGCAATTAGGCAGCTCTTTAAGCAATCAGAGATTAAGAACAGTCTTTGAATCTGCAATGTTCCTGCAACATATGTAAAGCAGCACACACTCACAAGCATGTTTCGAGGTTACCCATTGATGGTATAGAAATGCTTCTTCAGTGTGGGGCTGCTCTGTCTCCACTGGTCAGCGCTGTTTTTTTATTAAATAATTTGCCTAACAGATTATTTAATCCCCCCCAGATAGAACAACTCCACAACTATCAGATGTCCTAATTGACAAGTAACAAAAGACCATAAAGTCTCCAGTGATTAGTAGTAGATATTTTTCCTTTACTACTACCCATCAGGGATTGAGGAGGATCAGAACTTAACCCAAGTAGCCAATCTACAGGCAAGAAATTCATCTGAATGTCTTAGGAGGAAATTCAGGGAGCTAGTAGTGAGGTAAAGGGACAAGCTCAACTGCAGGATCAGTTTTTTTCAGATGAACCTTTTTGTACTATTGTAGATGTCTTTATTTTTCTGTGACTCTAAGTAAAGTACTAATTTGCTTCATACCTCATTCAAGCAGAAGTCCATCATTACAGCATTCTTAACTTGACTCACTGATACTCCATTATTACACCATTATTGACACACTGAGGCTTTCCTGAATGCTGCGGCTTCATTATGACAGCAATAATAACATGACTCACTGAGGCTTTCCTGAATGCTGAGGCTCCATTATTATTGCATTTTTAACTTGACTCATTGAGGCTTTCCTGAATGCTGAGGCTCCATTATTCCGGCGGTCCCGCCCGCGGGATCTGAAAGAATTCTCGCGAGACCGTTTAAATACTCTGAAGCTTTTCTGAATGCTAAGGCTCCTTCATAACCATGTTCGTAACTTGACACATTCTGGCTTTCCTGAATGATGAGTCTCTACTAACATGTCACAGCTGCATGAATATTATAACACAGCAGTGATTTCAATGCCAAACTCTCATGAAGATCTATTATTGTCTCTTCTGGATTATTGGATCTTCCCCGGTATTTCTCAGTGACACAGAGACTTTTAATGGTCTGAAACAAGGGTCAATATCACAATCTGTCTCTGTCAATTCTGTTGTGTTCCTAATGTGGCTAGTAGAGGTCTCATTTCCTGCCCTTTTTTCCTGCCCCAATCAGCTTCACCTCTTCCCAATTACATGTAATACCTAGTGTTTGGATTCTTGTTAACGATTCACACCTGTCCCTCATCTGGTCCTTGTTTTCCACGTATATATGTACCTGCCTTTGCCCTTTACCATAGTTTAGTTGTTGTTGCTGCTGTGTGTCTGTTCCAAATTTGTGGTTGGCTAGTGCTCCCCAGTATTGTCTTACGCAAACTGTTCCTCTGTGTGGTAAGCCCTATTTCCTGCTGGTTATTCCCTTCTGCCTCCTGTTTTGACTCCTCACAGTTTTTTTTGGTTCAAGTGTATTTGGCTTTTGAAATAACGCCACTTCAGTTAATTACAAAACTGTGTGTAATGGTAAATTGAAAAAAGGAGTCGTTTACAAACTTTTTTTTCTCTTTCTCCCTTTTCAACACCCTTCATTTCAATAAAATTTTATTATGCAATTGACAATACAAATGAACATTTTAGAGTGGCTGTGAGATGTACTCAACCTTCTGTGCCAAAATAAAGTGTCTTGGAGCAATCATATGCTCGTCATTCTTATCTTTCTGCTTCTTACTTTAGGTGACTGAAAGTGGACTTTTGATTTTCTATTACATTAACCTTATTTTTCCCTTTTCAGAATGCTTCTGTCAGTCTCCTCAGAGTTAAGTTAGTTCTATCCATAATAGATTTTTTTTTTATTTGGTTCAGAATGAAATAACCTCCAGGTCAAAAAAGAGTATTGTGTCCAATAGGACAAAATCAAGTTAATATAGGATTGGTAAACAAGAAAAAACATTCTTTCCTTTGTTTACCACTGTAAGGTCAGTCTCCAGACGTTGGAAATGATTCCTTTCATGAATGTCTATTGTTCTTCGAACAAAATGGAGCGAATCCCGGAGTCAGTGTGCCACACTCGGCTCTGTTTGATAGCTTCAGAAAATAGCCCCCAGGGGCAAACTGTGCCTGGGGAGGGACACTAAATCAGAAACCGGCTGAGATGGACGGAGTAAGATGCTGTTGGCTTGGGCAGTAAGCCGGTGGGGGGGTGGCCGGGAGGAGGGGGGTTCTGTAGCCCCAGCCAGGAGGCATGGAGAGCCAGGAAGCTGCTCCATGAAAGCCTCCCCCCAGGAGTTCCTGTGACCTGCTGTCCACAGGGTTCTGTCGTTCAGAGCGTGGACTTCCACAGGAAACAGACGGGACGTTTTTCTAAAGGGAAAAATGCCAGGCTATCATTACCTCACCACTTTAATGTTGAGTCAGCTGACAGGAAGGCAGGCTGGGCAGTGTTTTACATGTAGTCTCAACCTGTCAGTGGGTAATGAAGAGCAGGTGAGGAATTCATATTCCATCCAGCCATCCATCCATCTATCCTGTGCTCATCCTTCTCATTTGCTTGAATTGTTTGAGTCAGTCTGTTGAGCATGAGGATCAGCTTTGGAAATTTTTCTTGATCTTGGGCCAGACCTGAGGCAGACATTTCTGCTCACCGCCCAAGCCTGATGATTCAGTAACTGTCAGGCTGCTGTAAGCTGCTCAGTGGTCTAGTCAGGCAAATCCCCAGGGCAGCTATTCTCATGGAGAATTGGGGTCCTGGTTGTGGTGTATCTCATGTTTGCTGAGTCTGTACTCTGTAACTGAGTAGGTAAAGTCCATGCCAAGTCATGCTTGAAAACTGTTTGGCTGCTGATTGGCTGTATACTGTAGTTTTTAAAAGGATGGTGGTGATGTCTCCTCATGACATCTCCTTCAGCTTGGCCTTTGTGTCAGTCGTGGGTGTGACAGATTCAGGAGGGGGTCTCCAGTCTCACAGCTAAGCTTCCTGCTAGAAGAGCAAGCAGGTACCCCGTCCAAGAAACAATCATATCCTGAGTAACAGAGGCAGTCCACAGTAAAGCTCTGTAATAAAAATAATTTAACCACCAGACATGGAAAAAATGGCAGATTTTTGGCAAACACATTCCCTTCATACAAGTGTTTTTCTCCTCTCACTTTATAAAAACCAAAGTGATAGAGTGAGATGACTGACATGAAGCAGGTAAGACGAGCTTAACGAGGGGTGTGGCCCCCATCACCTTGCTCCAGCTCCCCCCCCACAGTACATTGCCCAGAAGCTGGGAATGGGAGCATTGTTTGAACCAGCAACAGCAGCATAAAAGAGCGGTGTGGGAGTGAGGGGGCAGTGCACTGCTCCCAGGATCTCTGTAGGAGCGTGTAGGCCCAGCCTCTGCTGTCACCATCCTGCAGCTCATGTCTCACTTTGTTAAAAAGAAAAGTCTGGGCCATTTCAAACTCCCCAAACCAGAGCATATCTCACCCTCCTGTTTGTTTTTGCTGTCCACAAATATCTGTTGTCTGAAACATTGGAGTGCATTGTGATGGAGATGTACTGTACAGGAAAAAGATACAGTTTAGATGATGATGAAGGGTACATATGAAGTAAAGGATGTAGACTCTTGTAATGGGTATATATCGGGTACATGGTGTAGAGCAGGGGTGCTCTAGTCTTGGAGGGCCAGAGCCCTGCACATTTTTGGGTTTCCCCTCATTTAACACACCTGATTCAACTCCTTGTGCTAATTACCACACAGCTCTTGAGCTGAATCATTTATGGTGGAACAGGGAAAGAACTAAGCTACACAGGGCTCCAGCCCTCCAGGACTGGAGTTGGGCACCCCTGGTGTAGAGTGTAGTAAAGGGTATATATGGGGTAAAGGGAATAGACTGTGGTAAAGGTATATATGAGATAAAGTTGGTAAAGTCTGGTAAAGGTATATATGAGGTAAAGGGTTTTCACTGCAACTTCCTAATTAGATTACTAATTGGACTGATTGGCTGAAGAGTCCTCACACTTGGGTTTGAACAGCTGACCTACAGGTTATCCCAAAAACCTGCATACACCCTGGCCGTTTGCAGATAAGATTGGCCACCTCTGGTATACACTATAGTAATGGATATATATGAGGTACAGGGTACAGACTGTGGTAACGGGTATACATGGGGTAAAGGGTACAGGCTGTGGTAATGGATATATGGGGTACAGGGTGTAGATTGTGGTAATGGGTATACATGGGGTAACATGTAGAGTGTGGTAAAGGGTGTATATGATGTAGAGGGTACAGATTGTAGTAAATGGTGAATATAGGATAGACAGTGTAGACTATGACAAAGGGAGTATATGAGGTACAGGGTGCAGACTAGTAAAGTTTATACAGTATATGGGGTAAAGGGTGTTGACTATGGTAAAGGGTATATATGGGGTACAGGGTATTGACTATGGTAAAGAGTATATATGGGGAACAGGGAGTACACTGTGGTAAAGCTAGGTTAGAGGGTGTAGGCTGCTTATTAGGAATATATGGGGTAGAGGGTGTAGACTGTGGTAAATGGTATTTATGGGGTACAGAGTGTAGACTATAGTAAAAGGTATGTATGGTGCAGAGGGTGTTGTCAGGGTCAATTCCTGGTCCTATACCAAATGCTTTTTCCCTGTTTGGGATGGATGGATGTGTTCAGTGTTGTTAATGTTTTCGGAGAGCCACTCTGTGGATTGTCACCTTTTTTTCACCTGCGCCATGCACCACTGTAACAAGTGTAGATTGGGTGTAGAGGGGGGAGTATAGGGTATATGCTATAGAGTATTGTACAGAAGTTTAAAGTTATTTATCTGGGTAGTTAGTGTATCTTTGCTCAGAACAAGAAACCCAGTTTAGCCTTGTGACATGTTTAACTTAAGAATAACACAATACACACTAACAAGAATTTCTTTGGTTCTCCAAAAATGTCTCTGACATGTTATGGGATAGTTAGAAAAAGACTACTTCAGTTCCCAAACTCTTGTCAGGGGTACCTTCCAGATCACTTAATTGATTCATTGATTGATTTACTTAATTAGTTTAAAATGTCAAAGAGGTATTCAGTAGCCATACAAAGTTTGTTAGTGGTTGAGTCAAAAAATTCATATGTGTATTGGATGGTTGTAGCAAATACTGGAGCGACGTTAGGAGAGGTGTTGAAAGCGTTAAGCTAATACACACTGACAGACATCATAGTTTTACACCAACTTGAAAATCGTTCATTGACTGCCTAAGTCTTCTACGCAGTATGATATATGGGATAGAGGGTGTAGATTCTGGCACATAATCCATGGTACATGGATTATATCCATTCCCCTGTATACATAACCAACCATCCAGAGCACTATGAAGTTAGCTGGTATAAATTTGCTGAGGTATGGATTAGGGCAGAGGATAAGAGGATAATGACATGCAGAGCCCTGCCATCAGCACTGCGTGTCTGTGAAATAACTGCACTACAGAAAGCGGTCCCACGCATTACAGATCTCACCATCTGCTGGCACCCCCCTCCCCCCACATCTGTGTCTGTGTAAAACCAGACCAGTGAGTATGCACCTATCACACAGGAGTATAGTTTAAGTGAATCTTTTACTGTTTTAGTTTTCTTTTTGTATATATTTCTTTTCTTTCTCTGCAGCTAAAAGGCTATGAAGCTGAGTGTGAGAACTGCTCACGTCATTGCACACCAACAAAGGGGTACTCCACTTTCCAACTGGTTTTGCTGAGCTGTTCCTCTCACTGGCCAGCTCCATTAACGTACTGTGATTTCCATTCCTCTGGAGGCTTATTGTCATGTTTCTGGGATTTCGCAGAACAGAGTCAATTGTCCCTCAGCAGCTCACGACGCCCTCTAATTGCAGGCCAGGGTGGGGGGTGCCCCCCAACAAGCATGAGTTCTGATGTCTCGTGGTGGGAGGTCATTGTGGCAGTGCTCACACATACCTGACCTGCACTTGCAGTCACATTGACCTAACATTAACTGCAGCACTACACTACTGAAGACCGATAATAGGCCCAGTTCCCATAGTAACCGTAAACTACAGTCCAACACTTGGTGAAACCCGCCCACCTCATTTCTGGAGTTTTTCACAGAAGGATTTTGCTCTGTGCCTGTTATGTGTCTCACACAGATCTGCAGAATCAATCGTATGCGACTTGCAAAGAATCTGGCTTTAGTGGACTTTATTAATGACTGGAGTAGGTCTTTCCAGACCCTAACCCATCCATTCATCCATCCATTTTTGAGTAACCACAGGGGGTCAAGAGCTATCCTCAAGGCTACAGACACAAGGCAGGGAACAACCCTGAACGGGACACCGACGCATCACAGGGCACACTCACACCACACACCATTCACCCACAGGAAACCCCATGACGACATGGGGAGAACATACAGATTTGGCCAACATCCAAAATTAAACGCAGACTTAAATTTAATACCTGTTCTAGCCCAGACCCACTGTAAAATGAGACTCCAACCTAATTTTGACATTTTACATAAATCCTAAGTGTATTTATTCGCATGAGTGTGATTTTGTTTGCAGAGTGGCCTTCTGAACATAGCCATCCCTAAGTGATTAGCATATACATACAAACACACAATGTGCAAGCAGAAAAATACCACAAGATGAGGAAGAAGAGGAAGAGGCTGCATTAGTAGGGAAAAAAACCCCTCTGGAGTCAAACATCAATTAGTGCCTACCTCTCTTGTGAATGCTGACGTTCCAAGTTTAATTGTATATCATATTGTCTGGATGGCAGCATATGTTACTCCAAAACCTGCATATATCTTTCAGTATTAGTGCTACCTTCCCAGATGTGCAATTGTATATCAATGAAATATCAAGAGGTAAACAAATAATACTGAACTGGTCCGCTTCTGGTCCATATCTTCAGGCGATTCCCTAGCTAAAGCTTGCAGTCATTTTCAAGACCAACAGCGCACTGCATTTTATTTACAGCATGTTGTAATCCTCACTGTAACTGTAATCAACTCAAACAGCTCAGTACTGGGTGGAGCAGATTAAAGATGCTTTATTGTCGTCTTACCATATACTGTAAGGATGCATGTGCACAGACATCTGTGTACCATGCCATACATGGTTACCTTGAAATGTCACCATGCAATTTTATGATGAAGTAAAGATAAATAAAAAATTAGATATGTAAAACCAGAGAAAGCCTCCACTCATCATTTGCACCTCTGACAATGAATCATACATCCAACATACAAACAATAACTATATTGATTTTCTACCATTAGAATTTCATATTACAGTCATGCACCATTGGTAAATTTCACATTATTTTTGATTATATTGTTTACAGGACTTTAGCTCCATGACAGTATAAGAAGATAGACAGTCTTAGGCACTGATCTCACTGTTCAGTCCTTGTATGTATTAAAAACTTAGGGCCTTAAGCAGGCTTAAGATGCAGAGAGGGGACACTGTGCATTACAGAGGAATTGTGGCTAAGAGCTTAATATCTGGGGGGCAGGGTTTCAACGCAGATCCTGCAATGCGGCACACCCACCTCTCCCCTGGACATCACCCTTCAGCCAACATCCTCTCATGCCTGTTTCTCCTCTCAGTCATTGTAACCTGTGGGAAGCAAGGGGGTCCACAGGGTCAGCCTGTTGGTAGGGAATGCTGCCCCCGCCCCCTCCCCGCCAGCTGTTGGCCATTATTGCAGCCTCTAAAAATGGATTATTAAAGCTACTTTTACACACTGCAGCACAAGCCTGACTCCATCCCAGGTGTGTTGCAGCTTCCAGCTGCCGGACCTCCTGGGAACAGCCTATTGTTCTCAGTCTTTTAACAATGTGTTAGTTCTCATCTTACTCTCTTTGGCTCTTAGGCCTTGAATTAACCCCTTTAAAGCCTTTTGCAGGTCTTTGTAGTTTTTATGCTCTTCCAGCAGTAGGCTCTGCACAGTACAAACAGGTTCCTGATGTGATATGATGGGCCGTGGGTAACTCTCCACCAGGGTGGCACTCAAGCACATCTAGCAAAATTAGTCAAGTTCAAAGTGTTTATTTGTCACATGCAGTTATACTTGAAAAATATACAGTGAAATCCTTGTTCTGGCAGATTCACAAATGTTGCTGTATTAATACGGAATATTTTATATATTATACTTAGTATAATATATCTAAGGGGCGGCATGGTGGTGCAGTGGTTAGCACTGTTGCCTCACACCTCTGGGACCCGGGTTCAAGTCTCCGCCTGG
>JAODLC010000065.1:29736242-29750019 GCA_026781145.1 Hippopotamyrus pictus | reverse complement strand
GAGCGATTTGACTGGAGCGGGAGGAAATTTTAGTGGAGCGAGGAGCGGTGTTGAGCAGAGCGGCTTAGTGCGAATTATAGCGGAGGAGCGGGCGGAGCCAACAGCCTCGATCGTGAGCGAGGAGCGGAAATTCACACCGCTCCGCTCCGCTCACATGCTCTGCTTTAAACATAGTAGCCCTATTAGACCACTCAAGAATGTCTGTAATAATGTACTAAATTAATATCCTTTGAGTGTATTAGAGCTGGAAATGTTTTGTAGTCAGTTTCCCCTCGTCAGCACAGAACCATGTTGTGCTGCTTATATGATATCCATCTGTGGGCAACCTTTTCAAATATTGATTTTTTACATATTAAATTCTTATATAAAGTTGGAACGGTAAACTGCAATTTAAAAACTATTTTGAGAGATGTAGGTCAGCCGTGAAAGATCCACCGCATCCTAAAAATTCCATTTTAAAGTTAATCTTCCTCTTCACGTACAGTACTATTATGTCAGTCATTCCTGTAACATCAGACCGCGGTCAACAACCGCCCTCCTTTCCCCGTCCACCCTCTGCATACCCCACCCCTCCAAAAAAAAAACTTCTGTCACGCCTGAGTCAGTACGCTTTTCCTTATTTTTGGCTGGAGTGTTTCCCTCTCTTTCCTGGTCACCAGTCATCTAACAAGTGTGATCACTGTACGGACTCCATAAGCGCACGTAGAGCCGCTTCCCGTAGCTTCCCGGCGGACACACGCACTTCGACGCCAGGGAAAAAGTGCCGCTTGTCTTAGAGTGTTGCTCAGAGCCGGCTTTCGTTTTTGACTTGGTGTGAACGGCAGAAAAATAAGGTAAGTTTTACCTCCACTTTATTCTGTCACAACTTTTTAGGTTTCTGCGTTCAGAATTTAGTTTAATGGACCGCATGTTGGTCTTCGTATTTATTTTTATTTAGGTATTTATAAACAGTACGCGTAAATATTACATAATCGATCTCACAAATAAGTGACGTTTGTTGACAAAACTTTGTTAGTGTCCTAAACATGTGTTTTTACATGAGGGAGGCGTGTTATAAACGAACTAGGTGGTAGCCTACAATTTTACTGATGTCGTCCAGCCAGCAGAATATAACAACATGTTTCTTTTTCTTTAATGGTGATTTCTTTATTAGCGATTCGGCGTATCAGTGCAAAGTCCTTATATCCGATTTCAGATTAATGTAGTCCGCTTGAAAGGTTCTTAGGCTGACAATTTGTATTTTTGTAATATCGATTTACCTAGAAAAGAAAGACAATGATAGTGGTGTAGCAGTAATCGTAATGGTTTTTTTTAGCCTTTAAAAATGAATTTCTCCTTTACATTTAATTACATATTGTGCTAAGGACTCTCTTCCAAAGTGATTAATTAACATACATGACTGCGCTTTAGAAAACAGTCAAAAATGCAATCATCCGGCAGTTAACTGTCTATCTGACAAAGAAGCAGGGAGATGATGAGATTAGTAAATTAGTACATTGTGTCTGTGTCTCCTCTCTGCGGGGACATTTGTTCTTACCCCAAGGTTTAAATGAATTTGCATCTTTAAAGACTGCAGCAATTAGAAAAGGGCATGATGTAACTTTGGAAGATGGCCTGGATGGAGACGTGCCCTGAGAGCACTTAATGAAGCCCCTGCAGCTGAGAGTGGCCGGTGTGGGAGCTGCAGGAGGGTAGAGCCGGCCAACTGTCCTGGGAACCGGCACTGCTCTGGTGCAAGCACCCCACCCCCATCGCCGCTTGTTTGACAGGGACTTACCAGAGCTGCATGTTCAGCTGCAATAGCAATAGACCCAAGCCCCCGTAAATACAACCTTCTGACTGCGATTCTTTGACATGCTTAAAAAAAAATAAAAAATAAAAAACAGGATGCTCATACTGTATGGCTTGAAATGATGGCTAGGTATAAATCTCGTTTTGATAAAAGGATGGGGGGGGGGGGGGTGAGTAGTGGTGACCCTTGGTTGTGCTGATGTATCAAAACATACCAAACATACCACAAGTGTTGGAGGAGCCCTCAGAGATACACCACAGCCAAGACACTTTTGTGGAGCCACTTTGGATCCTGTGACTCATTCAGCAGATGGCGTTTCTGCCTTCCGCGTGCTGAAGGAATTCTAACCGATCCATGTGGTCCACTTATGTGCATGAGAAGAGTTTGCATCCGGAAATGGAGCAATTCTGCCTCGTCTGTGGTCCGCAGATAAACCCATCTGTTCTGGGTCACGTATAACTCTGATTATGGCCATTGTATCTGGAGCTGATTTATACGTCAGTTTCGGGCACTGACTTTGCTTACGGATCTACACGGTGCGCCCAAAGGAGAGCGGCTGTGGTTGAGCTCACGCTCGAATGAGTCCAGAGTCTAAGGTGCCTGTAGAGCAGGAGCTCATTTTAAAATGCCGAGACATGTATTATTTATTTTTTTTTTTTTTGAGAAATCAGGGTCAGTCTGTCACTGGAACAATTAGGAGCCTTCCTCAAGAATCCAACAGTGAAATCAATCTGCTGACCCTTGCATTTGAGTCGGTGACTTTCTGATCACAGACACAGCATCTCAATCTGTTGGGCCACACACTAAATGTTGGCTTATTGTGAGTGATGTGATGTTAACTGACTGAGGTGATACTGAGGACACAGAGAGACAATGGCCACACTGTTGTATGTTGCTGGCATGCAGTCAATCATTTTTTTTAGGCCAGCACAAAATATTTTGAGGAGGAAGAGGTAACAGCACACACACATACATCCCATCCCCCACCCCCCCCCCCACACACACACACAAACATCTCCCATCATTTCTGCCCCCCGCCCCCAAGGCCTTGGTCTGAAATAGTTTCTCTTCCTGTTTTCATCCTTTCCAGAGGTGGGGGTAGAGTCTGCTGTATGAACATACATACAGAATCTTCCATGCCTTCACAAGTCACTGGTTTTGTTCCCAAAGCCTTGAATGTGTTTCATTGTGTTCAGCTGTTTGTCACACCCATGTTGGCTTGATTAAACCACCCAATGGGCATCAAAGAATCCTTCCCACAAGAGCCCCTTTTTGCAGCCTTCAGGATTTTACCACCGAAGTTTGCTTAGCACATGTTTATTATATTTATTTTTGCTTGAGATGGGTGTGTTTTTCTGAGCCCCAAATCCTCACAGGCTTCCTTTCCCATGCTGGGCCCCGTTTACGGCCCCTCTTGGGCCTTGGCCTATTTGTCGTTCTCATCCGGGATTCTGGAGTTTTTGTCTAAGGCTCCTGTTCCAGAGTGTTGGCAGCACATGACATCTGTGGCCCCTTGTTACTTCTCAACAAGGCCAGAGATGTGTGCTGTTTCAATATCATTTTGCCCCACAGACCTCTGTTGTTTCTAACCTTTAACCTCACAGATTATGGTTTTGACCCACCCCTGGCAAGGATGCCAGACTGGCTCTTCCAGATGTTTCGATAATGCTCTCTGTTCCTGTAGTCTGTTAGCATTGCTCCCTCTACTGACACAAAGACCCATCTACAGCTAGTCACTGTGATCTGATGCTGTGCTTAGAGTATTGTAGCATAGATGTGTGTGTAACTGAGTGGATCATTTGTAGTCCTTTTGACTCTGTTCTATGCGATCAGTACAATCACATCATTTCGTCACCCTGAAAATGTTTTTATTGAGCTAGTATGTTTGTTTATGTGTTGTTTAGTGGAACATCTCAGTGAAGGATTCTGGAAATCTGTGTTTATGGGGTAGTTGGCCGGAAGGCCCAGAGGCTAGCATGTTGCTATATTCTGCTGGCTGGAAAATAGGTGGGGACTGGGGGCTACTATTATCACTCGTCTGTGGGACAGCAGGCAACATCGTCGTTAGGGTTGAGTCTACAACCTTCAACCAGAAGGATACGCCCAGTCAAGAGCTTGATGTTGTACGTTTGAGCTAAGTTCTTAACCAGAATTATTCTGTTAATTGACTGATTTAACATAAGTTGTTGTAGCCTGTGGTTCTGGATACTTTCTTGAGTCTTTCCCAAGCCATGTGCCTTGCTATATGTCTTAGCCGTGTCACATGGTTGTTAGACAGCCATATCTTATTCTGTTTGTTTTATTATTGTTGCACAAGCCTTGTGTGGACCCCCGAAGATGCCGCAAATTAACCATTCTGGTTTTACGGGCTAATAAACTCCCTCTCAGGCTCCATGTGACTCTTTAACTCTGGGTTCAAAAGGCATTAGGATAGCTCACTTTATGGGCCGAGGTCTGTCTCGGGGGCTTATATTAGCTTTTTAATTACTACGCACACTGTTCTTTGTCTCAATAGGTGGTCTAACAGGGAAGAAATGTACAGTGAAGACTTTTGCTTTACTTTCCACAGATCTGAGAGAATTATAAGACATTTCAGAAATGTAGAGTATTGGGATTTTATTATCTTTTTCGGTGCATTAAACACTGGACAACACAATTCGTGTCTAATGAACTTGTTGATTCCCTTGGGTATGGATGCTGTAATGAAATGTAATGAAGGTACTCAGTTTTGGCCTCTGAGAGGTATTATATCAGGGTTGTGAGAGTCAGGAGCAGAACAGCGTCTCCATCGCCTAGGCAACAGCACCACTTTCCTGCTTCTGTGATTTTCCTCCACCTTCAGGCTACAGCATAGAAAGTGTCTGTATTCACTCGGGGCTTGGACAAGCCCCCTCTGTTGACAGCAGTAAAATCTGGTGCCCATGGGATTAGGGGTGGGGGGGTGTTAACCGCAGCTGTGTGCCCCTATGTCTCCAATTATCCAGATGAAACCCACATCTATAATATTTATAAACTGATATGTTTGTGCTGTAGCGAATCAGCCATGCAGAGTTCTGCTTAGAATTTAAGTCACAGCCATTGTTCCTATGTAGAGAAGTGGTCTAAGCATTTTAATAGTGTCCTTTATCAGATGTGTGATTTGTGACAATCAGAATGTTAAAGGCGCAGTTCACCTCAAAACTGAAAAAGATGTATTTTAGAGGAGTTTTAGTGCAATCTATACATCTAGGTTGTTCATCTGGGAGTTGCCTAGTTTTGGAGATATCAACCATAGAAATGTGGGGCTTCTCTCTCGTATCACTGCGCCAAAGATACAAGCACGAGCACCCTGAGTTCAGTAGAAAAAAATAGTTTGCACATTAAACTGCTCACTACAAAGCCTGTGCATTATCTTCAGTAAACATGTCATGACTTCTGGTAAGAGCCATTGCTGTTGGATTTCTCAAATGTATTTTTCTGCTGCTTTAATCACCACAGAAAGAACGCTATTCATTCCCATTATATTCGAGAGAAGCCTGACATTTCTACGGCCAAAATCTCCAAAACTAGTCAACTCTGACCTGAAACACCTAGATGGATAGACAGCACTAAAGCCGCATTTAAACATATCTTTTTCAATTTTGGGGTAAACTGTCCCTTTGAATCATGATTTAATGCTTCCCTGCATTCAGCGGGCATTCAGCAACTTTTTATCTTCCATAAGCACCAAGAGAAACAACTGCCTGATATATTGGGTAAACTGGGCAAGCTATAGACATAAATTTAGAGATACTAAAGCTGGATTCTTGATAGGTTCCATTCCCCCGGGCATCTGTATGTTTGTCTCGTGAGTCACAGTGTGCAACATTCTAGAAAACAGGGGTGTCATGGGGCAGAGAATAGCTTTATAGCTCTGATTTGTCTGTGCCTGAGCAAAACCATGTGAAGTTGTCTATCATTGACAAAAACAGGGTTTGACGTTTGGTTAAATTGGTCATTAGTGGACCCCCGTTCCTTACACCCGACATGAGTAGCCCAGAGCCATTTGCTTTTCAGTATATTTTGTTTTCAAGATTCCCTCCATATTGCATTGAAAGCAGAACCCCCCTCCCACTAATCACTATGCTCTTAGCTTCAAATAGAAGCCTCATTAAACAGATCTTCAGATGTGGTCAGACAAGCCTCACTCATGACATAAGAAAGTATTAACTGGCTGTTGATCTGTTCTTCTCCTTCTGATAGCTTTTATCCAACTATCTGTCCTGGGGTGGCCCGTGTGAGGCTGTCTTCCTTGTCCCTTTTTCTCTAAGGTTCTGTGTGTTACAGAAGAATGCAGGTACTTTATCCAATCCTGTGGGGAACCTGGGTGTTTTTCACACACTCCCTATGGCTCTCCACACAATCAGCCTGTATCCACTCACCCCTGGAGCAATTGAGCTAGTGTTTCGCTCACAGGACCAATAGTGATGTGATTACTCTGCCAGGCATGGTATTTGAACCCACAACCTTCCAGTCATAGACACCAATCCTGAGTTCACTGAGCTACTAATGTCTGGTCCAAATGCAACTGCATGTAAGTATCTGCTCAACAACCACTTACCATCTGAAATAATAAGCATTTTACCTCATCAGGAGACCCCTGAGGGAGCAAATTCAGCATTCCTTTGCTCCTTTTTTCACACTGTAATATAATTGTTCAGAAGCGATATTTTGTTCAAAGTTGTTTTTCGCTTCCCGCTAGCAGCCTGGTGCGTGTGGCTGTTGTTGAGGGGGTATGGTAGGGTTTCTGGTGTGGTGGTCATATGACTTAAGTGCTCATCCAGGTTCCCCTGGTCCCATGCACATAATCAAACACACTTGAGGTTGTGGTACATCCAAATGCCACAGGGACTCGTCATGCGGACAGCCTCATCTCTGAAAGGTATCTGGTTTCTTAGATTATAAAAATATATAGCCAGATCTGAGAATTATATGGGGAAGCGATGAGTTGTCTTTCTGTCTGTTGTCATGGAAACATGAGATATGAACATATCAGATTTTCATAGACACTCAGTATGGTTTGTAATACCTGACTGAATGTTGTGATGTTTCTGTGAGGGTATTTCAGTCTTTATTTATGAATATGACCGCTGATTTTATTTGGATTGATTGAAGGACAGGGATCATGTTACAGGTATTAAGAGTCTGAATTGTGTTCCCCACTCACTGAAAGATGTGCTGAGGGTCACGGTGTGTCCTCTGCCTGCCACCTGCTGGCTGCACTGAGCCTGTTATCCACAGAACGCTGTCTCCGAGGAGTATGTGTCAGCTTCTAGAATTATATTCATCCCCACTGATGGTCTCAGCTGTGTCTCTACTGAGTTAATAAATCAGGATAAATGGCTGAGATCATGTGAGGTTAGATTTATCCATGCTACATGTGGTCAAGGAACCTTTTAATATGAACCGTGCAAGACCAATGTGGGAAAACCGAGACCCAGTATCCTGAAAGATCCAACCCATCCCTGAAAAACCAAACCCAGAACATGCCATATGTAAGCATCAGTGGGAATGTTACATCACTGGTTACTAAATTTAAATGAATCTGTAATTCTGTTTATTTATTCCATCTAGTATTCACAGCAAAACAGGCAGTCACTCCCAATCATGTGGTATAAATGCCCACAAATACATTTACAGTCATTTTTAAATACACTTTATTAATTAAAGTCCATACACAATCACCCTCAGACTCATTGACACACCAGCTCTCTGACAGTAATGAAATGCACAGACAGCGTTAGCATTCAGTTCAGTTGAGCGGCTTTTCTGAATTGATCGCTGGACTCTCCCCGCCCAGGCCCCACCCCACCCTACTATCCTGCCCCTTTGATTGAGCAAATGTTGGGGGAAGGGACACTGCAGGCTGGCTTTCTAATGGTTCACACTGGGATTTTAAACTGGCCATGTGAATATTGGGGTTTTGCGTATTGGGAGCTCTCCCCACACACGCTGGAATACCGCAGGTCTCTTAATGAGCCTTACTAAAGGCGCGGTCAAATTACAGTAATCCTGTGCCCAGCCCTGGGGTGTTTGTTGACCAGCATGGGGTTCCTCACTGTCTGTAAGAGGCCGTTGATTATGGCCTCCAGGAAACACCCTGATATTCAGTTCGTGCTACCTCGATGCTGTTACTCCTTTGCTCATTATTCTGCGACACATTGTTTAATTAAGTGTTGAGTGTTTCTTTAGCAGAAAGGTCCCTATCCTAGTGCTTCTGTAACACTGTACTCCATTATCTGGCATCCATTTCAGTTACCAGGCAGTCTGTGGTTTCCAGAAGCATTAGGCTGTGTAAACCTCCCTGGGCAACTGAGCATGCTCAATTCGACCATTATCCAGTTGCAATCAATTCATCCAGGGACAATTATTCTTCCTATGTCTGGATATTTCTTTCCATCAAGTATTTGAACTATATTGGTAAACATGCACTACAGTGAAGAATTGCTTTTGTTTTTGTGCTACTTCATGTTATTGGTCTGTTCTGCACTGCTCCTTTTCCTTGCATTTGCAGTCATGTCGACATAGTACTTTTAAATTATTTATTTTGAGATGCTGTTATGCTGTTTTTTTCTGTAAATATGTCATTATATTACCTGGACAAGGAATACATATGGTTTTGGGACTGATCTACTGCAACAGATAGAACGACAACTCAAAAAGTATTTGACAGATCCTTGTAATACTCTGCAGACATATTGTATGGGTTAAGAACTGGATCTCATCAGATTTTGAAAAAAAAAAAAAAAGATGCATACAAATTGAAGCAGCAGTGCTTAGTGGCAGCAAAGAAAAGGGTGACCTCAGAAGACATTTTACCATGTGAACATGATCACTCAAACAGTTTTTAATAGTCTTATGGTCTTGGATTTTATCTTATTACCACTTGATCATGTTTTAGGTCTTTTCTTGTTACCCCATTGTTCTTATTACCACAAAAAAAGATATTATATGGATGAGATCTACACCAGAATTACTTTTGAGTGAAATCCCTTTGAAATTTAAGTAGCAGTATTTGGTGGCAGCAAAGAATGGAAAGGGCAATAGCAGATGACCTTTTAAACACAGATAATGTGGGGTGCCAAATAATAATGAATAATAATGAAGTGGGTTGCTAGACAATTTTCTGAATATGCTAAAAAAGTTATCATTAGCAGTCCATTAGCTAGTCAAAAAAAATTTCTGGGGGTAAAATATATCATCGCCCCCTTGCTCAGCAAATTTTAAATTGTGACCTGATGATCCTGATTTCAGTGAGATAAGTGACACACTAAGCTGGGCTTTTAATAAGGATTTTTTTTAATAAATGGGGAGAGTTATTAGGGTACACTTGGGTGGTATGACAGTCATATTTTTGTTGTTCTTGCC
This sequence comes from Hippopotamyrus pictus, assembly GCA_026781145.1. Lineage (NCBI taxonomy): Eukaryota > Metazoa > Chordata > Actinopteri > Osteoglossiformes > Mormyridae > Hippopotamyrus > Hippopotamyrus pictus. The sequence goes on along the minus strand of JAODLC010000065.1, from coordinate 29,740,841 downwards.
CACCCCCACCAAATACCAGACTAGCATTGCTTTTGAAAATATGTGCAATACATGACAATGCTTCTGAAGTTACTGTCAAATTATGATACACCATGGCATAATGTATATACAGTATGATGGTATGAAAACTAAGATTCAAGTCTAATGCAGAGGGGCTAATGATAGAGGTTGGAGGTGTGAGAGGAGTAGGGATTAGATGGGGGGGTGGGTGACAGGAAGGTGGTGGGTGCGGAGTTAGGAGCATTCTAAGGGCTCCAGAGTGACAGGGCCATTAAAAAATTTAGAAAATAATTGAATTGGTTTGGTGTGGTGTGGGGGCCCAATGTAATGCGCTGTCATGGGGCCCAAAATTTCAAGTGGCTCCACTGTTGACTGGGTCGCCAGAGAATACATTGTTGTTGTTTTTATATTATATAAATATATATAAATTTATAATATGTTCTTTAGTTCTCTGTATCATATACAGTGAATTGAGTGTCTGGAAAGATTGTTCTGTACTTCTTGTTTGGCACCAATCTACAACCAGTCTTGGTATGTTTGCACATACTGACAATAAAATGTTCAGAGTTCTGATGGTCAGCAGGCTTTCGTGCCAAATGTCCCTGCCCGCTCTTCAGAGGTCTTGGCTCCCCCATACCTCCTTTTTAGACTCAATTGACTCGGTGAAGCTCTAGGCCAATAAAGCTATCACCGTCGATAATTATCCATGGGCTCTCACAGCAGTTAAGGTGACCTGGCCATTGTAAGCATTACTGCTTTTTGTTTCTGATTAAATCAGTCCTGCTGTTTCTTCATCTCTGAGGTAAAATGAGAACTTGTTCCCTCTTTGGCCGTGAAATCGGATACTAACACTGCTAATGTTGTTACTGGCCTAAAGGTTGTTGTTAATGCCTGTCTGTTAACGTGTGTGTGTGTGCGTGTGTGTGTTATGTATATATTGCATTGTGGGGACCAAATGTCCCCTTGGGCTTATCCTCAACTGGTCAAGCTCAGGTTCTGACATTGGGGGGGGGGAGGTTAAGTAGCGAAATGGTCCGCTTGCCCCATCTGCAACAGGGCCTAACTAGATCCGTATGAGCTCTCACCCGCAAGAGCTCCATTTAAAATGGGTTTTATTGGTCAGGATGGAAAACAGCTCCCGGTCTCACTCTCCCTGTGCTGGCATACCATGTATACCCACACTTTTATGTCCTTCAGTCTCTCTCTGTATATGTGAACTCTGTAGACATACAGGCTCTGTCGATGCACAGGTAAGTCTCCAAGTCCACTGCTTGCAGACTCGATTTTGATTCAGAAATTGTTTACTCTTAATGGCCGTTGCTTTCCTTCTGGTTCTGTTCCTGTTAATTAACTTTCTTGCCACCACTCAGTAAGACTGCCATTATTGAACTTTAATTATTCCACATGATTCTCTGCTGTGGAGAAACTTTATTTTTATGAAGAAAAACACGTTCCTAGTTTTTGCTCCAAATTAGCAGATTTCAATCCATGAAAGTTATTTCTGGAAATTTTTAAGTTATCGCTGTATAATGAGATAAATGAACTCACTTTTTAATACACTTGTAAATATTTCTAACCGTATGTTTTTTATTTTTGTGAAGTTATTCTGTAAAAAATTAGAGAGCTAATGCTGACACTGTGCCACGCCGAAATGATTGTGTTACTGGATCTGTTTCTCTCTGTGCCACAAGTCACTGTTGTGTATCCAACAGTATCCACAGGCAGTTTTGAGAGAAAGTCCTGGACCTTGTGAGGATTCTAGCTCTCACTAGTGATGTGGGATATAGGAGGTGGTGACCAGCAGTTTATCTGGCTACTCTGTGACAAGCCTGACCACTGCTTGTACCCTTGTAGTTGTATTGGGTTAGGTTGGAGATCAGCTCGTTGGCTTGATCAGCCCTATACTGTGTCTTGTTTGTGGGCATCAGCCATTCGGCTCTGATTCCCTACGGGCCTCAGTGGATGTTGTCTGCACTCGGCCAGTCATCTGAGGCGTCCCAGCTCTTCTGTGTCAACTGCCTCAGTGCTCCTGATCGACAGCTTTAATATAGCCGTTACAGGGTCTCATATGGTGGGAGCTCTCTGAAATGGAGGCCATCTGAGGGATTCTTTCTGTGCGGGAGCAGCCTGCTGGAACTGGATTGGTGGAGATAAGCCATATTCGTTCTCCGCTGCGGCTCCTTGAACTTCCATTATGCCACAAAGAGGGAAATTAGCCGCTGTTGATGCTTGGGTGGGAGGTGAAGGCGCGGAAATGGGTCTATCAAGAGCTGTCAGCTTTCTCCCCCCTTTTCGCCCCCCCCCCCCCTCCCCCGTTCTTCCTGGCCCTACTTCCGCATGGGAAGGCCAGGGATTGACCATTTGACTACTTGGTGTTCACCGGAGGGGCTAAAAGGGACTTTCCTGATTCAGTCTGGACTGTTGTATACCCACACTTTTATGGGAATATGGCAGACGCCAGGCATTGTGGGTAATGTCATGTATCATCTTAGGAAACAATAGGGATGACTGCATTGGGTTAAGTGTACACAATGAAGTTCCTCTGTGTTTCCCAGCACCACCCAGCACACAGAAAACCCCCAGCCTGCTTGACAAACACAGTAGGAGTTTTTCAAAGCAGTTAAATCTTTTCTGAGTGTTTGTGCTTTTTATGGTTGGGGGGGGGGGGTGTGTGTTCATTTGGTTGTTTTTCGAAGAGACAGTATTTACTGCAGCACCATTTATTTATTTATTTATTTATTTATTTATTTATTTATTTATTTATTTAATCTGTTTTTTGTTTATTTCAGTCCTGGGATGGGGTGGGTACAATGCCCTCTGAGAGCAAGCCCATCACCCAGGGTACCAAACAGGATTCGTCCGTAAAGTAAAGCCCAGTCGATGTGGGTACAACCCTCAGGTGTGGTATCTGTGATGCTTAGGACCTACGATGCAGCGGCATGTGTTTTCTGTAGATAGGGTGGGATAACCATGTTCAAGCATAAGGGTGTCCAAATGTGCACTTGGCACCAGGACACCCTAGGCCTCAATTCGATGATCGACTTTGTGGTCGTGTCATCGGACTTGCAGCCGCATGTATTGGACACTCAGGTGAGGAGAGGGGCAGAGCTGTCAACCGATCACCACCTGGTGGTGGGTTGGCTCCGCTGGTTGGGGAGGAAGCCGGTCAGACCTGGCAGACCCAAACGTATAGTGCGGGTCTGCTGGGAACGTCTGGCGGAATCCCCTGTCAGAGGGAGTTTCAACTCCTACCTCAAGCAGAACTTCGCCCATGTCCCAGGGGAGGCAGGGGACATCGAGTCCGAATGGGCCATGTTCCGCGCCTCCATTGTGGAGGCGGCTGACCAGTGCTGTAGCCGTAAGGTGGTCGGTGCTTGTCGCGGCGGCAATCCCCGAACCCGCTGGTGGACACTGGCGGTGAGGGATGCCGTCAAGCTGAAAAAGGAGTCCTATCAGGCCTTTTTGGCCTGTGGGACTCCAGAAGCAGCTGATGAGTACCGGCAGGCTAAGCGGAACGCGGCTTCGGCGGTCGCTGAGGTAAAAACTCAGGTATGGGAGGAGTTTGGCGAGGCCATGGAGAATGAGTTCTGGGCAGCTTTGAGGAGATTCTGGTCCACCATCCGGCGTCTCAGGGTGGGAAAGCAGTGCAGCATCAACACTGTTTATGGTGGGGATGGTGTGCTGCTGACCTTAGCTCGGGACGTTGTGGGTCGGTGGAAGGAATACTTTGAAGACCCCCTCAATCCCACCGACACGCCTTCCAATGAGGAAGCAAAGTCTGGGGACTTGGGGGTGGACTCACCTATCTCTGGGGCAGAGGTCGCTGAGGTGGTTAAAAAGCTCCTCGGTGGCCGGGCCCTGGGGGTGGATGAGATCCGCCCGGAGTTCCTCAAGGCTCTGGATGTTGTGGGGCTGTCTTGGTTGACACGCATCTGCGGCATTGCGTGGACATCGGGGGCGGTGCCTCTGGATTGTCAGACCGGGGTGGTGGTCCCCATCTTCAAGAAGGGGGACCGGAGGGAGTGTTCCAACTATAGGGGGATCACACTCCTCAGCCTCCCTGGTAAGGTCTATTTGGGGGTGCTGGAGAGGAGGGTCCATCGGATAGTCGAACCTCGGATTCAGGAGGAGCAGTGTGTTTTTCGCCCTGGCCGTGGAACAGTGTACCAGCTCTATACTCTCGGTGGGGTCCTGGAGGGTGCGTGGGAGTTCGCCCAACCAGTCTACATGTGCTTTGTGGACTTGAAGAAGGCATTCGATCGCGTCCCTTGGGGGGTCCTGTGGGGAGTGCTCCGGGAGTATGGGGTGCCGGACTGCCTTATAAGGGCTGTTCGGTCCCTGTACAACCAGTGTCAGAGCTTGGTCCACATTGCCCACAGTAAGTCGGACTCGTTCCCGGTGAGGGTTGGACTCTGCCAGCGCTGCCCTTTATCACCAATTCTGTTCATAACCTTTATGGACAGAATTTCTAGGCGCAGCCAGGGTGTTGAGGGTGTCTGGTTTGGGGACCTCAGGATTAGGGCTCTGCTTTTTGCAGATGATGTGGTTCTGTTGGCCTCATCAGACCGTGACCTTCGGCTCTCACTGGAACAGTTTGCA
>JAODLC010000065.1:29699969-29713310 GCA_026781145.1 Hippopotamyrus pictus | reverse complement strand
GGAAGACCCAGGACACGCTGGAGGGACTATGTCTCTCGGCTGACCTGGGAACGCCTCGGGATTCCCCCAGAGGAGCTGGAGGTAGTGGCCAGGGAGAGGGAAGTCTAGGTTTCCCTGCTGAGACTGCTGCCCCCGCGACCCGACCTCGGATAAGCGAAAGTAAATGTATGGATGGATGGATGGATGGTGTCCTTTGGGGGTATATCCAAACTGTTGGGGTGCAAGCAAGGCATTTTTGCCTGCCGGTATTTGTGGGATGAATTTGTAGGGTTCTTTTGGGGTCGTGGCTACTTCTGGGATACTAAGTGCTTAAAAACAATCTATAAGTCAATAACAATCTAAATCAACAATCTATAGATATCTCTTAGGTAGCACAGGACAAATCAGCACACAAGAGCTGATTACAGAGAACACCACGCCAGCCTCTCACAGTAGGGTGTGGACAATCGGCATGGGGGGGGGGGGGTGAGGAATAGGCGGGGTCGATAGAATATATGTAAGACGGGGAAAGATAAGGGTAAGATTACACAAGAGAAGATAAAACTGTATTGATCCCAGGGGGAAATTCTTCTGCATAAAATAGCGAGGTATGTAGAATATAAAAAAACAATGCCGAAGAGCACGGATTGTACTCTCTGCAAACAAATTAAAAATCACACAGCATGCAATAGCATATGCTGGATACAGAAAACAGATGAACCTTGGAACTCGAATAGCTCTCGAACGCCACTTAACTCGACCAACTTCGATGTCGAGCAGGTCTGTCAAATTGTTTTCGACTTGTACCTCAACCAAAATCTTGGAACTCACCCGTTCCTGCTAAAACTTGTATAGGTCAAAACACATTCAATTCTGCCAATTCGGACCTTGAATGGGTTGGTCAAGAAAAATCTAGCCGCAACTCAAGCAAAAACTTGGAACGCAAACAAAACAGACCTGCTAAAACTTGTACAGATTGAGACGCATCTGCCCTTCCAAACAATAACCCTTCCATCCCTCTTCCTCTCTACCTTCTACTTCCAGATTACCATCAGCTCACCTCAATATAGGTAAAGTGCTCATAAACTCATTTATTTCATGTTTATTGCTTTTGGATGTGTGCTCTTTCATGTGTGCATTACTTTATATTACTTTATTTTGATTATTAATTATTTTTATCATTAGGTAGGTGGATAAGTTTAAATAGGCAATCATTTGGGGTTCTGTAATGGATTAAATTAATTTACATTATTTCTTATGGGGAAATTTTACTTGGACCTCGACCAAATCACAACTCGACCAGCCTTCTGGAATGAAATAAGTTTGTCTTTCAATGTACCACTGTATCTAGGAAGTAAAGAAATATAAATGAAGACAGACTGCACCACACTTGTACCATGTCAAGAGATAGGATGCTTACTGATGTGTTTTGGCTGGGGGTGGGGTGGGGCATATATATGTGTCTCAAAAAAAACGTGAGACAGGGTTTTTTTTTCCTACAAACAGTATGCGTTGTTAGAGTTGGAACTGACTAAATTGCCTGTCGTCTGTTTTCAGTTCTGCTCTGACTGACAAACATTAGCAAGTGGCAACATCATAAGGTTTAGGGGAGGTTTTTAACCAAGGCAGGGTAGACCGTGTGTGCTTAGATGCTTGACGCTTGGCCAGGCTTTGAACAGGACAGCATCCGTGACTTTAATGCCAAACTCAGGTGCTTTTATTGAACTCCGAAGCTCAGTGGTCACTTTCTCCTTTCACCTTACAAATAATTAATGGCAATTTGGGTTGGTAGAATAGCAAATAAAGCATTCATAATTTCTTAAAAGCTGCTTATATAGCTAGCTGTCTAACAGTTTTGCTGGTAGCAATCCCATACTAGTTGAAACTGAAGTTATTAATTCAGCTGGTAGCCAACAATCCATACAAAATAAATGTTTTAATGAACTAACAAGCAATCAAAAGCATACTGCCTAGTACTGTAAAAATGAGTTTCCTTTATAATTTGAGCCAGTTTCTTATTGAGCCTCTGACTGGTAGGGGAAATAGGAACGCTCTTTCATTCTGCCAGAGTCCAGATGTGCTGATGTTTCTAGGCGTGAACTGCTTTAATTAAAATTTCACATGTAACGAGCAGATTAGTCCCAGACTCACGTTAGAATTCTGAACCAGCATGTAAAAGGGCCTTGAGAGAGGCATCATTTTGTTAAATGCATTCTGCCAGGAGTGCAAAATGATTTTGTTAAATGGAAATGACAGGTTTTTTTTTTTTCTCAGTGTCTCAGCCGGAGCTCTGCTCCGGTTTCCCCTATGTGAATTTGGGCTAATTGGCATTCTAAATGGCCCACAGAGTATGATAGTGTTAGAGTGTGTGTGTCTGCCCTGTGAGGGGCATGCATTGCATTCATGGTGTACCCCTCCACTTTGAAGATGGATTATGCAGAAACTGTTTAGAAAGCGTAGCCGTTCTTGGGTACCTCGGGAGGGACTGAGGGCCTGCTTACTGGTCCTATATGGCTGAAGTGGGACCCTGTGGACAACATTGGCAGACAGACTGGGGGCATGCTAAGGGAGAAAACCTGTGAGAGGGGCAGGCCAGGGCCTGAGGACTATGAGATGGGAAGGCCAGAGGCCGAATACACAAAGGACCGGTGTATATGCCGGTTTTCACTGCAACTCCTTAATTAGATTACTAATTAAAGGACTGATTGCCTGAAGAGTCCTCACACCTGGGTTTGAACAGCTGACCTACAGGTTATCCCAAAAACCTGCATACACACCGGCTCTTTGCGGATAAGATTGGCCACCCTTGGTCTAAAGGCTATATACTGAATCACATTTCCTCGAATAATTACAATCAATTACGAAAAATAAACAAATTATTACTGTAATAGCATTGAAGAACTGTAATGGAGTATTTGACATTTTTGTATAGTTTTAAGTCTTTTTAAAATTTTTATTCCTTTTTATTTTTAGTTTTCATCAATGGTGGTAACCCTGTACGACTCCCAGACAACCATACTGTACCTGTTCTTGGAGGCCTGCATCAGATCAGAGCTCTGGGTTTAGCCCCATCTTGAGTACTTGGGGGTGCAGCTTCCTTTAGACCTACAGCCAATTGTTCATGTTCATCATCCTCTTGAGTCTCCACTGCTCAGGGGAAGTGGAGGGCATTGTGGGTGATGACTGGAGGTTGAGTAAATGTAGTAATGATATCCCCTGTAGTCCACTTAAGATGCCTCGATCTGAGCGCAGTCAGAGGTAACTTTGTACTGTAAATGCTGGTCAGATGTTTCCTAAGACAGGTGCTTAGGAAAGAAGTGCTTGCTCAGTGGCTGGGTAATGAGAATGAGAGTTGACACAGTGCCTATGATTGCAGTCTCTTCACCCCCATTGGCCCAGTGGGGCTACAGTAACTGTCACTCTGCTCCTTCTGGGTTGGTGCAACTGCATGGCCTTGATAACCCCTTTTTCCTCTGTGGTCTCTAGTCCTCATTCCTTTCAGCCCTCAGTATGGTTTGTGTGTGTCCTGTGTGGTCAGTGGGAGACTGGTAATGGCTTTGTGCTTTCCTGGGGCCTGACCTCTCTTCTGTATTTGCCCTTGTCTTAAATGGGACTGTCTGGGATTCGATTCAAGGGGGGGCAGGAGGGTTGGGAAGATCTGACTCTGGCAGAATGATGACCTAAGCATCGTGGAGGCATCATCATGACTGACCATGAACTCATCGGTAGAAATCTCTGCTTCATAGCTGTTCTCCAATGAGTTGCCCACCATTGATCTTTCCTCACATTCACTTGTAATATTTTTCAAATGGTGCTGGACAAGTGCTACTGCTATTTGCTTTTGTGGGCCTTCTAGCATGTTCTCTGCAGGGCATAGATAGGGAAGATCATAGAGCAGACAGGGATGAACTGTACACAGTGCTGCATGGTCATCCAGAAGATCATTTATCTCGCCCACAAAACATGAACTTCCTCAGGAACCTCAAAGGTCATTTTGAGGAGTCATTACCAAACCCAGCACTGACACTTTCGCTCCTAGCCTGAGAAACTCTGGTTCCTTTTAATGCTTTTGGACTGGGAGGGAGTTGTAGCCCTGTACTCGGTAAACATCTGCACCTGCAGGATCCCCCTGGCCCAGGTCCTTCCTGTCCCGCAGTCCCAGCACAGACGGGGAGGGGTGGGATCTGGCACAGGAGCTTCATAGTCGCAGTCTTCCAGCTCTCCTGTGTTACCTGCAGCCAGCTACATTGATTAATCATGGCTGAAGTGGGAATGCAAACCATGTGGGACTCCTGACCGCACAGCCAAGAGATGCAGCTTGGGGCTTTCAGCAATGTTAACTGTCAGCGTGGCTTAAACGCTTCATTTGGGACATGAAGAGCCCAGACTGTCTTATGTTCTGCATGCTCACTCCTGAGATTACATAGCATCACTGTCATAAGGCACTAGTGGCTGATCTGGGATTTGTGAGTTACCAACAGATGCTGTGTCTAGTATTACCTGCTCTGCCTGTGGACTGAGTGTACGGCCAGAGCTGGCCACCAAAATACCATGGGGCTGTTGAATTCCCGAATCTGATTGGTCAGAAGAGTGTTGGTTAATTTCACAGAGCCAGACAAATCACAGTAGTAAATGAATGCATCATTATAATCTTTAATTCTAAGTAACATTACTTTACATTTTGGTGGTAAAACATAATTTACAATTAATGAACACTATATGGAATTGTGTAAAAAAATTGTTCTAGTAATAAATGCATTTTCAAACTGTAAACATGAAAATAATGTCTTTAAGTACAAACCTGTAAGTCAAATTTGTGGTATAAGTGGGTTAATGTAAAAGCCGATTTAGGATTATGAAGAAGTGGGAGTAAATATCTCGTGCCTGGATTCAAGGTTCTACTGGTGCTGGATAAGGCCTGCTGGTGGTGTCTTCGCCTTCTGTATGGAGCCTGGCTGTGCGAGTCAGGAAGACATCAATATGTGTGACTTCTTCAGGAACTGAAGTCTGATCAGTCCCCAAAGGTCTGTCTCTGCTAAATAAATGTTTACTTTGACCAGCTGCTGTAATCTGGGGGGCCCTGTGTGGGGGTGATATAGGTAACTGAATGTGAGATGTCTGAAAGCTAAAGCGTGCAGTGGAATTAACAGGGACGGTTGGGGAGAGCTCTCTGATTGGTAAATTGCCCTTCATGGGGGGCCACACCCCCGACCCTTAACCATGGTCTCCAGAGACAAGCCAGGCTCTAAGCTCATCTGTGCTCCATAGTGCCACTGGTAAGTGGTGGTGGGGGGGACTTATTGGTGGGGTGTGTCTGTGGCGTCATCTGAGCTGGGGAGCACCCTTCCCCAGACAGTTGCGTTGTCACTGCACACCTGTGCTCTAGCCGGAATGCTGGCATGGAGACTCTCTGTCTGGACCCGGAATGGCTCCACACCCAAATTACCTCGGCAGCAGGAATGCACCTGACCACAGCATTCCGTCTGTCCTCCCAGCCTCCTGCAGGCAGGTTCTGCCGACCCAAAATAGCACCGCTTTTTCATGCTGCGGTGGCCTTTCTAACTTTACACTATGCCTAATTTCTGTGTTCACTGGCTAGTTTTTGTTGTTCCACTCCCCCCCCCCCCCCCCCCCCCCCCCCCCCCCCCCCCCCCAACTTGCATCTCAGGCCAAGTCATCTCGCATCGCGCTTGGACTACCCTGTGGAAGTGAGCTGTACGCCAGTGGCTATTTTGGGTTCGTTCGTGCCCCGAGTAGCTTGGGCCTCCCTGTATGGTGTGCACGGCTTGATTTTTAGGTGCCGTCTGTGCCTAGCAAGGGTTCAGATTTTTTGAGGTTGGATTGCAAGACTGTGGAGTTTGTCTCCATATTTTTGCACGAGGGTGAAGCGGCAGAGCCGAAGGGACCTCGTGGCCATGTTCCCATGTGACCATATTGTCATGCGGGATATTTTCTTGTGACCATATTCCCAACGACCATATTCCCCTCTGGCCATATTTCCAATGACTATATTTCCATGTGGTTATATTCATAAAGACTATATTCCAAGGTGACCATACAGTATTCCTAATGACCATATTTGCATGTGACCATACTCCCATCTAGCCATATTCCCGAGTGACCATATCCCCAATAAATACTCTCCACAGCTGCCCCTGATTCGTGTGGTCAGCATCTGCCAGGGTAACAGGGCCTGCCCTTAATTGCATGATAATTCATAATGGACCTGCTCTGTCCATCTAAGTTAGACAGCCAGGCTTGTTCCACACACACCTCTTAATGCTTCGTGGCTGGTCAATGTGTTGTTTGACCCCAGAGGTCCAGAAAAGCACTTAGAATGTGCCTTACACTGGCCACCTGACCCCTTTAGTGGTGACGTACATCTTCACACATAATTAACCTTCAGAGCTCTGAAACGGTATAGCAGTTTCAGCCCAGTCTGTGTTCTGAATGGAGCTACCTATATATTCATTTAATATTTACATACATATATGCATCCATCCAAGCATCCATTCATTTATTCATAATGCCAATGCACCATCATGGAAAGTCAGGATGCACTGGCCATAAGACAGAGGACACCCTGGATGCCTTATGGTGACTGGGCCCACATACAGTACACACAAGGAATCAGATAAACTGCAGCTCTAGGCAGCTGTAGAGGTGTGGCTGCAGTGTTAATTTTTTTGTTACATGCTGTTTACTATGATTAAACTCCCTGAGAGTGATGTATCACAGTGCGTGTGAGCTCATTATTATTACAGTGTCATCCTTGTGGAGTTTGTCCATATTTATCTGCTTCACCTTGTTCAAAAATACTGTTCACAGAGTATTTTTCCTTTGTATATTTTTTACAACCTGATTTAGCAGAATCTCATGGTCCCAGAAGGGCTACTTTATGCTTGTGGAGACCATACGTTCATTTTGTTGTCCTGTTTGTTTCTGCTGGAGCATTTGTCTGCATTTTATGCTTCTGTTTCCCCAAATTTTTCCTCTAACCCTTGTTACAGTGGTTTCATTCCTATCAAGGGGCACTTATTTCTGAGTTTGAATTTTGCATCAAGATGGTAAGAGAAGCTCTTGATATTTCATAAGGTTGTATGTGCTTCATTGTATGTATGAATGCAGACACATTTTGAAGGGGGGTGTAATGTGAATTTTCAAACATGGATTCTTCAGCTACATATTACTCATAGTTGTAAAAATGTGACTCAAAACCTGTTTGAGGTTTACTAACTAAACAGAAGAAATAGCACATATAGCATAAAGACTGCTTGTGATGTTTTAATAGGGATTACCGTGAATGAATATCACCTTGTATTCTATATCAGAGAAACCTTCAAAGGGATTCATGAAAGACCTGAACTACAAATATAAAGAAATATAGACACAGCTAAAGCCACCTTGGCTTTAGGGAATGCTGTGGGGGTGTGGACAAGTGCTGTAGTGCTGAAGTGATTGTGCTTTTTTTATTGCCTGAAGGCCATGCCACTGTTCAGAAGTTCAGAAGTAGCTGCTTACCATCTTGTCTGAGCATAATGCTGTAAGATGTGCGTCAGTTGCATGGTCAACAGCAAAGCTGACTGTGCATTTTTCCCGGGCTGACATGGTGCGAACGAGGCCTCTCGTGTGCAGGCCTGCCCCGTCTGGCTAATGGCCAGTGTCTTCCCTGGCTACCCTCTCTGACCGGTGCTCCTAGACTGGACGTCATTCAGGCCTGCCCCTGAAAGCCAAAACTCAAAAGCCAAAAAAGAGGACTGAAACTCATCACAAGCGAGTGATGTTTGTACCAAATGTGTGATGCTCTCGTCTAGGTTTCCTAGCTGTTTAGTGTAGGTTTCCTACACTAAACAGTCACAGTTTTTGAAAGTTGAGTTGTAAACCACAACAGAATGGGTTGTGGCCCAAACACCAGACTGGCTATGTGTGGGTGGGGGTGGATGGTTTATTAAAGCCCCTCCACCACCACCATCTGGACTCATTGGACCATGGCTGAAAGTGGAAGGGGGTACTCTATGGGTGGGACAGTTCTGGCCCAGGCTAATAGGAGCCTTGTGCAACTCTCCCCCCACAAGGATGGTGGTCATTATGTTCTAGACAGGGCGAGGACAGCTGGCCTGGTCAAGGGAGGCCCCTTGTAGCCGATGGTCCAGAAGGTCATGAAGAACCTCAAATGGTCTCCAACTGAGCTCGTATCTGTTTCAATGAGACCAGGTTGTCTACTCAGCCAACCATATTGGTCTAAATATATGACAAGCTGAGCCATGTGATTAAACACACAGCTGAACAAAATCGTTCACAAAACTCCTATAGACCAGTTGTTCATTCGAGTATTTCAATGTGATATTTGAAGGTGAAGGAGATATACATTCCACACGCCTTTTTGTGCCTCATGCATGTATTTTATATTTAGTTTTTCTCACTAAAGGCCATAAAATGCCCATAACCACTGAGATGTAGGTACCAGCTATACAATTTTCAGGTCACTAGAGGGGCCATCTCACTAGACATTCTGTTTGTGGACCAATTTGGCCAGGATGTCAGTCTGTAAAACGTGGCACCAGGTCATCCTTCAGACAGGAAGGTACTCGAGCACCTGTTGGTCAGAAAAGTGACCTTCTCTGTGGCTTCAGTGGGCTGGGTGAGGTGTCCCCAGGCACTGACGGTTTCTGCTTGCTAATAGGCAGCGATATGCCGGGTGTGTCTATCTGAGACTCCTCTTGCTTGTGAAGCAGTAAACATGACCTCGGTCTGCAGGCTCCTGCTTTCTGCACCCTGGACCCCTCATACAGTATGCAGCTGATGCACCCACGTCTCCAGATCTAAAACTACTTTTGGCCCTAGTTCCTGTGTCCTGCCCACCTTCCATTTTTTGACATTATCACAAGGTCTCTGTTTAGGTCTGAGGCATTCTGCTCTCTGGTATAAGGAGGTGGCTCATAACTGCCTTAGGATCTGAAGAATAGAAGGCAGCGTGAAGATAAGGAGATTGGAGGTACAGGGCTGTGAGCTCCTGCTATAGATCCACAAGCCAACGTGACATAAAGGTTCTGGAAAATTTCAACACAGGGCACAATGTACAGTGCTGACCTACAGCTTAACCACACATGGTGGTATGGGTTGTCTCTGCACTGAATTTTGCCACAGTATATGGGGATAGGTGTTCTGTCTCTGATGAAAAAAGTAATAATAATCTGGAAGTTTTTCAGCTTTTGCTTCTCTAAGCTCCCAGGGAAGGATATATTCACATTTATACATTGCTCTCCAGGCAAATGTTTAATTATATTTTATGACTAATGCTTTACTACAGCAGGTAACTTTTATGAACCTGGAGTCATGAGATTTTGGGTTCCTGGCATCCTAAAAAAGGAATTGCTGTCAAGAAAAGCACTTAACCAAGATTTTATTCATCAATACCCACTTAGTTAAATGTTTAAAACTGTGAGTTGTACAGGACAGCTGGCATCAGAAATGAACTGAGAAATATTTTGACATTACACAGATGGCAGTTTTCTGACTGTTTTTCAGTCTTTGTTCTCAAAACACACTCTGCTTGTTTGTGGCACAGCTGTGATCTGAATTTGGCTTGTTGGGGCTCTTTCTTGAGTGAATGGCATGAATTTGAAATTTGAATAATTAAAATGACGTAAAACGAAACGTGCTTAGCTGACGTTCACTAATTTTTCAGTTGTGCTAAACTGAATTATTATTAGGTGTCAATGCAATGGGGAGAAAAACTAGATGTTTGTAAACACTGGTGTTCATCGAATAAATTCCTAGATTATTTGAGCAATGAGTTTTGTAATTACCGTATTTCCCCAACGATAGGCCGCGGCTTATACATTAATTTTACAAACCTTCATATTGGGTGCGGCTTACTTTAATGGAGCGGCCTATCTTAAAACATGAAAACGCATTCACTAAAAGTATAATTCAGTGCACAAAAAGACGACATACCCCAAATGATTCGTTGAATTTAAATGTACTGTTTACTTAAAAAAATCATTGATAGTGACAATGTTCATAGATACAGTTAAAATAAGTAAGTCTACAGTTCGAAAAGCATTTGAATGAATTGTCCAGTAGACTAAAAAAAATAATGTCAATTAAGAATGACGCCATCATTGGCTCAGTGATGATATTCTGTTACTTGACGCTGCTGTATCCAGCCTCTTCTTCAATTTCGTCTCTTTCAGGTTCATTGCTGCAATGTAAAAATTGAACTTTTTCAGGCCTTTGCTAGATTACATTACATCGTAGTATATTATGCAAGCTAGGAAAAAGCTAAATTTAACAGAAATAAAAGGAACAAAAGTTTATTGTTGGCTGAGAAAAGTTTGTTTGAACGACTGGAAGGTGGGGGTACTGCAGTACAGCAATGTCAATCATCCGTCTAAACGTAAATTATTCAGTATAAAATTAGCAACACCGAAATACTAAAATTATTAGGCTTACCTTTCTTCAAATCCTTCAATATCAGATCGTAATCATTGTCGTCATCACCGAACAACTCAATTGCAAAATGTGCTGCTTTGCTGTCCCTAATGTCGGACACGTATCGCTCTCGGATATTGCAGACGTTGCTTGTGCTGCTGGTAGGCTTGTAGGTGGAGGATGGATTCCGGCTTTGTGAAAATTGTTCAGTATGCTTTCTGGTTGCACGTTGTTCCACGCCGAAATAACCCATTCGCACACCTCGCGCGAAGCTGCCGGCCAGAAGGATTGAATGAACACCGCGGCTAATAACATGAGGCGGCTTATCTTAGTTTTAAAACATTAATGAGCATTTTCTGCGGCTTATACAATGGGCCGGCCTATAATGTGGGGTGGCTTATCGTTGGGGAAATACGGTAAAGTGTATTCAAATTTCGTAAATGATCATATACAAGGAACATATTTTATAAGTGCAAATGTCACACATGGATTCCTTGTGGGGCATGTTCAATTAAATTTTCATTCAAGCTATAATTAAGAACTCATCTGTTTGCTGCAAGGGCTGGGGTTTGGAAGCACCGCACACCACAAGCAACCATGGTGGTCCTACTGACTGGAATTACAAGCACAGACAGGCACCCTTGTAACTGAGTAGCCAGCTTTCAGAATCCGGGTCACCAAGGGCAAGTTTAGTAAAAATGTCCATTTCTATCTTTGGCTGATAAAGGTTAACAGTAACGGAGATTACTGGTGTGCATGGACAAACAGTAGGAATGTTTAGAAAACGGGAAGATCTGGCCAGCTTTCAAAGTTGTTTACTGTCTCCATTGCATCCTTCAGCAGAAAATTGCCCTTTACAGTGGTAGCTGTACAAAGTACAGCCTGAAACTGGTACCAAAAAAGCAGCCACAAACATGGAAAAAAGTGTTTGTTTTCTATAAATGACCAAGATTCTCAACCTCATACTTTTCACTGTTGAACTTTTTAATCCTGTAAAGGAAAAGCCCATGGGCTAGCTTATCACCCATGTATCAGTCTATTGTGATCAGAAGCACTGTGTGGATGGTATTTTCTGCCAGTTATTTAAGGCCATGTTTACTTTACAGTGCCTCCTGCTGCTGTTTAAAGTTGCTGGTCAGAAGCAGGTCCTGATCACTGCCACGGATGTCAGGACATGATGCTTTCGTATCTGCAGGTCTCTTGTGTATTCTCTGAGGGCTCTGAGTCTTGCAGCCTCCTGGAATGAAATTGAGTTTATTTCCAGTATTTTTTTTTTGGGATGAGTCTACCTCTATCACTCGTTTGAAGTTATCCTTGGGGTAAACATGGTTTCAATTTAAGCAGATCAGAGGCTCTGATCTGTCGACGAATCATAACAAGTATGAATCCGTTGTGGTAACACACTTGTGGTTATGGAATCACACTACACTGCCTCCTATTGGGCGGGTGAGTCATTACGTCACTGTGTTTCCTGCAGATTCCAGAGGTCTGGAGATGTCTATATAAGCGTGAACTGGCATGTCTTTCCTCATCTTTTGAACAAGACAGTGCATCTTGCTGACTCTCTGCTTCCTTCTATCTATGCTGCAGTTGGTCTTTTTCAGTTTGCTTCCTGAATGGTGCCAGCATTTGCTTTTCTGGACATGATCCATGCACTTAATTTGGAACAGCCTCTAAAAGCCTCTCCCAACCTGTGACCTCTACACCCTGTGTCAGTGCTGATCAGCATTGCCTGCTTAAACCGTTTTAGATTCACTAATGTGGACTGGCAGCAGGCTGTCTGTTAACAACACCTACCCTGCACTATAAGTACAATCCTTAATAATGTGATGCAATGGCTTAGCCAGTATCTGTAATCAGCTTGATTTTCAGACCTCACATTGGATGTCCAGAATTATTCCATCATAGAGCTCCCTCAAAGGTCCAAAATTTATTTCTTCTTTTCTGATTACTAAGCTCCCTGTAAAGTTTTTCTGTCCCAAGTCACCCTGTGAGAGGTGGTGACATAGCTGACTATCACTCTTTCTCTAGGAACACCTATTAATATGGCAAAAAAGTACAGAAATATGATACCTGAGCATCAGGATTAAAGACATTATTATTTTACACCTTATAGTGACTGATAAGAGGGACTGTTAATTTAAGATTTGTATTAGTGCTTAACCAAAGGGGAAACTACCTTGCCTGGGAACAAGGTACTGTAGCGATAGAAAGCATTGTGCCTTTCTGTGGTGGATGTGAGGACAGAGGACAGCAGAGTGCCTGTTGGAGGCTGGTGTGAGGATGAAGGGGAGTGGAACACCTGTACAGGGCTGGTGTATGGGTGTAGGACAGCTGGATTCCAGTATTTGGCTGATGTAAGGGTGTTGGGCAGTGGAGCACCTGTAGGCTGCCTGTGTGAGGGTGTTGGACAGTGGGTTTCCTGAATGGGGCTGATTTGAGGATGTAGGACAGCATGGTCGCTGTATATGGTTGATGCACTAAAATTGCCTTATCAAAATCTGGCCACCTAGTCATCCCCTGTATCTAATTGATGTATTCTCTCCTGCCCCTTCACCACTTTAGCTAATGTGTGGTGAGCATACTGGCGCAGAATGGCTACTATCGCATCATCCAGGTGGGTACTACAGTGACTCCCCATTGCTTATGTAATGAGCTTTGGTGTCATGAAAAGTGCTATATAAATGCAACATTCATTCATTCTTTCATTTATTGGACAGCGGGGCACCTGTAGGGGGCTGATGTGAGGGTGTAAGACAGCAGGTTGCTTGTGGGGGTCTGATGTGAGGGTGTAAGACAGCAGGTTGCTTGTGGGGGGCTGATGTGAGGGTGTAGGACAGCGGGGTGCATGTGGGGGGCTGATGTGAGGGTGTAGGACAGCAGGTTGCATGTATGGAGCTGAGGTGAGGGTGTAGGACAGCAGGGTGC
>JAODLC010000065.1:29671053-29699869 GCA_026781145.1 Hippopotamyrus pictus | reverse complement strand
CAGGGTGCCTGTATGTAGCTGATGTGAGGGTGTAGGACAGCAGGGTGCCTGTATGTAGCTGATGTGAGGGTGTAGGACAGCAGGGTGCCTGTATGTAGCTGATGTGAGGGTGTAGGACAGCAGGGTGCCTGTATGTAGCTGATGTGAGGGTGTAGGACAGCAGGGTGCCTGTATGTAGCTGATGTGAGGGTGTAGGACAGCAGGGTGCCTGTATGTAGCTGATGTGAGGGTGTAGGACAGCAGGGTGCCTGTATGTAGCTGATGTGAGGGTGTAGGATAGTGGGGCGCCTGTACGTGGCTGATGTGAGTATGTAGGGCAGTAGGGTACCTGTATGTGATGTGAGGGTAGGACAGCAGGGCTCAGCAGGGCCACATGACCTGACTCGTCAGGGTGGCTGCCTGTGTCCAAACTGCTCTTTAAAGTAAATAAAAATAAAACTGTTTGCCTATGAGCACCCAGGCTGTGTGGAAGCGTCTTAGAGTGTAGACAGGTAATTTGGGGAGGCAGGTGGCTGGGATTCTGGTCTTTCCATTCTGAATGGAGCATTGGTGCTAAGATGCCCAGCTGATGTGCACAAGCCTGCATTATCGCATCTGTGCACTGAAAAAAAGAAAGAAGGGGAGACAGCTGGTTCTGAGCATTACCCAGAAAGTGGGCTCAGGGTCCTCTCAAGCTTGGTCCATTACCAGGATGATGATGATGGTGATGATGACTAAGACAGACCGCTAAGCCCTTGAACCCCCCAAAACACTTCTAAAACATTTGAATGACGTAAATAAATAAGGTGGTCGGGAATTAAAAGTTTCCACCAGGGTCTAAAGGGGAAAGATTGTTCATGAATGACTTAATGTATCCTAAGGCTGGATCCTAATGAACATCCCCACTGACACATTAGCATCAGTGTCTGACAACGTAACATCTTGTGCAAAACAAACAAGCAGAGTCCGCTCTCTGTTTCTGACTTGTTAAAGATATTACTGAACTTTCCTGGAAAGCATGTGGCAAATAGCTTAAATATCTCTGGAAAATGAGATCAGTAATAGGATAAACACTCATCTCCAGAAGAGTGCTGACCTTCTGTTTGCGACTGTGCATTATTTTCCATGTCTGTTTGTCTGAGAGCCCCCAGTGTCAACAGGTGACCTCTGTCTTGCATGGGAGAGTCTCACCCCCCGCCACATGCTAGCTGCTATCTCCTTGCCATGACTGAGATGGTGTCATAATTCCAGAGTCTGGGAAAGGTGGTGGGTCGGCCGTGCTCCTTAGAAGGAAGAGTTGAGGTGTCGGGAGCCCGTTAGCCAGCACTACGCGTCTCTGTGGCCAGGCTATTTATGAAACATCTGGAATATCCTAACGAGAGAAGCGGCACTTTAAAAGCAGGGCAAAGCTGTTAATTACATTAGGGACATTACAAGAGGACCATGGTGAAGTCAGAGGCTAAATATGGTGTGGCAGGCAGCCTCAGTTCAGCTAAGCAACTGAAAGCTTCCCAGTCACACTGTGGCTGACAGCGGCTCCTATCTGGGCTCAGTGGATCCCACACTCCTTCCTGTCACCTCATGATTTTTTAAATTCCTCGATAGCCTCTGGCTTGCCGAAGCCTAAGCGGGGGCTACATGAAAGCGCGGAGCACCTACAGCGATTGTGGGGGGAGCCGTGAGCTCGTTTAAGGCACGTTGCCGGAGAGGGAAGAGAAGCCGGGGCCGGCAACGGGCACTCTGATTGGCCAGGGGGTGGGGTCTTTCTGGAGGAGGACAGGCAGAGAGAGGTGGGAGGGGGAAGCAAGCAGAGGAAAAGGGGCTGTGCTCCAGCTGGGCGAGGGAATGCCTGTCACTCAAGACCGGTGATAGGAGCGACGGAGCAGAGCTACAGCTGAGAGGCAGAGCCGAGGAGAGCAGGAACGAGGGGGGGTGCTGAGAGTGAGAGGAGATCCGGAAAGTTCAGCGGAGGAGGATGAGCACAGGAGGCAGCTGAATCTGGGACAGTAAGGAGCCAGGAGGACCTGGAGCACAGGGAGCGGGATCTGAGTAAGCGGGAGATGAGCCCCGCTGGAACGGCTGCAGCCTGAGTACCTGGCAGTGGAATGGTGAGCCTGGGGTGAGCGTATGTGTTCGCCTCCCAGCAGCCCGGGACAGAGACCACTCTGCCCCTATCCACACGCCAAGTTGACGCCGAGACTGACACAGAGGGACTGTTTTCCAAGACATGAGAGTGTGGGAGTGTGAGAGCAGCCATGGAGAAGTCGAGTAGCGAGGAGTCTGCCATCCACCGCAGCCCCTCGTTGGACAGCCACGACTCTGACTTTGCCCGCGCCTCTGCCCAGGGTCGCCCCTTCGGGGGCCGTGGCTTCACTGCCGGTGCCTTCTACGGCACAACGGGACCCCGTGGAGGGTCCACTGGCACCGCAACCGTTGGGGACAAGTACAAGTCACCCAAGAGTGGGAAGTACGTGGTTTTTTACCTGGACCTGTCCTTTGTGTTCCTCCTAGAGTTCAAGAAGTGTGACATGGCGCAGGGCTGCCTCTGCTGCTTGAAGTACATGATGTTCCTCTTCAACCTCATCTTCTGGGTAAGTGCAGCAACTCTGCCTCTCACCTCCTGGCTCTGTTCACAATCTCTTCTCCTCCCTCGCATTCTCGCATGTACTCTCCATTTCTTGTTAGTGGTTCTCAAACTGCATCTCCTCGTCCATGCTCCCCGCTTGCTCCTCTCCTAGTTTTCATCCTCTCGCTGCACGTGTGCAGTTGAGCACCATGGGGAGATTGTGCCAGCCTCTAGCTGAGACAGATCCTTGAAGTTTGCCGGCTGCGGGTTTCTGTACTGCAGCACAGGGTCACAGCTCTGTCAGAAATAACCTTTGAGATGTTTCGCTCTCACGTATACAAAGGCTGTTTTTCTGTACTGTTATCAGATTTCTCCTATGTCTGCAAATCATGCGTTTGACAATCCAGAGTGCTTGGGGGGGGGGGGTTCGTAGCATCGTCTCAGCCATTTGTGGAACTCAGAGAATTCTTGCCGTTTCAGAGGCATGGGATTGTGGGATTAGCATGCAAGTTTTGCTGCATTAGCCCTCTTTGGTGATTGATCCCTGTAGCTGTGGTGTTGAAAGTGGCACCCGTAGTGGCAGTGTCATGCTGTAAGACAGTGACAGGGAGGCGAGTTGTCTGGGGTTGGGCATCTGTCCCCGGCAGCCCCCTTCACAGACGGTGAGTGCTGGGGGGGGTGCGGGGTTCCCAGTGTGTCTGCTAGCATGAGCTTAAGTAGTATAGTGTCACTCACTCAGGGTGCCATGGGGGGGTTGCATTCTGTCATACCCCCTATCTCCTCTGCTTCTCATCCTCTGACCGCCCCCCCCCCCCAGGGCATGATGTCAGCCCCTATTGAGCAGGCCCTGGCGGAGGTGGCCTCTTAAGTTTCTAGCACTAACCTAAAAGGGAAATCCTTGAAGGGGGGTTGGGTGGAGTTTCGGGACAGGAGGGCAGCACGTGTCAAGACTGTAGTGTGGCTGTTCAGGAACGAGGGGGTGTGTGATATCACTCTGAAGAGGCAGCCTTGTAGTGAACTCTTACCCTGATATTTAACTGGAATATGATTTAATACATAGCAATTTTGATGTACCTATTCCATTATATTTTTACATACTGTGTGAAGTAAAACATCTCATATAATATTTTTATACGTATATATCAAAATGAACCATAAACAGTGAATTGTGTGAATCCTTGTGAATGGTAAGGTTATGCTACAGGCTCCTGACTGTTCCCCTCCTTGGCCCCCTGGCCCTACCTCTGCTCCCTCACCCTCAGCCCCAAAGCAGCTGCTTGCTGCCATATGGTTCCTCTGTCTGACAGGATTAGACCGGCCTTCATTGAACTCATGATGACCTGTCCAGCCCCCCCCTCCCCCCCGGAACATTCTTCCAGACCGTCCCGGTGAGCTGCCCATACCATCCTTCCCAGTGGGAACTTTCTGGAAGGCGCCCTGAACAAGACAAACTACTGTAATTGTCTACTCTTGTCACACCCTGGATTCTTCATTATCGTGTATTTCTCTGGAAGTCTCTACCATGGTCCTCCTGGAGCTAGTATCCACCCCCCCCACCACCACCCCTCCTCACAGAAATGTGCTGCCGCACGCTCACTAAAACTGCAGAAACAACACTTTCTTTGTTAGTGGGCAGTATTGTCATCGTTTGATATTCATTCGTGGAGTATTGTTTTTGTATGCCCTGCAGATCGTCACGGTAATGCCATAGCGCCCTGTCACCCAGGGGTAGGGGGCTATGAGATGAAAGGCGCCTGTGTTATTGCTCACTGAGGTTCAGTTGAGTTTGCTGCAATATGCAGCCCAGGATCGCAAAGGGGGGAAGCCCATTGATGATAACAGCAGCCTTTCCCACACACACACACACACACACACCCCTCCCCCATCCCCACACACACACACACTCACCGCCACCCTCCCACCCCCCAGGTAATACGGTCCGTTCGGATTCATGTGCACTAAGGATCAACACGCATAAAAAGATCCAGTCTGATATATGTGTTTTGTGTATAGCATTCAGTCCTCTGCGGCTGTGCCAGTGCTTAGAGGTTATCAGATCCCTTCTAAGAAGCTCACTACGAGCCCCAGGTGGTCTGCTTCCATCCAAACATAAACCAGGAACAGCTGATCTCCCACAGAGTTCCCAGTGCCCTGCAGGCATGAGAAGCCGGGTGCCATTTTAATTAGGGGCTGATTTATTCCCCAGGTATCTGCCAGAGTCTGGAGGACCACCTTTTATGAACAGTTAAGTACGTGGTGAAACATGTCAGCGCCCCTCTGACGGGCTTTATGGGCTGGTCATGCCTGACATCCCAGCTCACCCTTGTTTTGCACGGGTATCAAATACTGCTCAATACGTGTGTTGCTGTGAGATTTGCTTGGGGCGTATTTTCTGCACAAAAGCTCACTGAGATGCCATTCGGTGCTGATTTTTCAGAGCTTAAGGTAGTTTTTTACACACCTGAGGAGTCTCTCTCAGGACACAGGGAACCTTTAACACTCTTTCCTTGGCCGATGAAACTCTCCTGGAATTGTCAGCTGACTGTGTGGGTGCTTGGTCCCATATGTCAGCGCTGCTCATTAGCTCCCGGGGCCCAGCAGGCTTGTTGTTCCTCACTGCAGGGGGGCCTGATCACAGAGCCACTGCAAGGGTCAGGTCAGGAGAATCTGCACCTCATATTTCACCCCCTGATGATCTATTATAGAAGCCCTTCTGTACAGAAGAACGCAACAAGCTTCTGTAGTATTTCTTGGCTGCCTCTGGCAGCTAGCGGTTTCATTGCTCTTAATCGCCAGCGTGCTTTTACCTATTCCCACATTCCTCTATGCTCTGGTGTCCCTGCTGGTCTCTCAGTTACTGACAGGATGGTCCACTGCTGTTCGGTTTCAATTGTAACCTGGGGCCTGTAAGGTTTGGATTCTGGCATCTTGTTCCTTGGGCCCAAGGCTCCCATTCAATTGAAGACCCAGTGTAGCCCTACTTAGCTATTGCTAATCTCAGCTGAAGTTGAGTCACTGTGCCAATGAGCATCTCGGGCCGTGTGCTCAAGTTGCAAGCCTTTTTACCGTCCTGAGGGCCCCAACACCATAGACAGTTGTCATGGCTTTCCCATTCCTACAGTCACCTCCCCCACAAACACAGGCATGCAGTGTAGATCAAAGCAAACACAGTATTCACTCATTTTTAAAATTATGGCTAACTTTATAAAGAAATCAGTTTGAAGCCATTTCTGAATACCGCTTAGATAAAAGGTATAAGGGATGCAGGGTTACCTTTGAGATATTTTAAACATTCAGGATAGCTTTTATGCATTTGTGGATTCTTGGCTAGAATCTTTGTCCATCCTCATTTGTTAGTAACTTTAGTGTTAGATTTAAAAATAAATGACTAAATAAATCCAAGGACAGTTACACAAGCTGTTGGTAGTGCCATCTTCATGGCTGCACAGAGCCCATCTGAAGGAGACTTTAATTTTACAAATGTCCACCACATATGACAAGATCCTAAGTGATTTTCAGAAACTTTTAAGTTTCCTGAACGTTAACCTTAAGTGCTAGCTTAAAGAAGTGAGAAAAGCTGCCTTAATGTGGAATTTAAGGAGGATAGTCAGCTGAAGTGAAAATTAATAAATATTAATCTTCGTTATACAGACAGTGCTAGATAACTTCCCAAACTCATTAATAACCATCAACTAGCGAGTGGAGAAATTAATGTAGATGGCAGACTTTTCTGGTCTTGTTTAAAAGCCTTACTGCAGCTCATGCATGTCTTGGTTGGTGTTACCCTGAAATATTAAGCAGAGTGCCTCCTCTGTAAATAGAACAGGTTTCCAGGCCTCACCTGAAAGTCACCTTGATGCAGCTACATCTGTAACAGTCATCATTCAAGGCTTTCCACCAGATCGGCCGTCTGCCTCACCCACACGCGTCCAGGGCCTGTCCTGGATAGCTAGGGACTGGCCCAGTCTGGGAGATTTGTGACGGTATTAATTTTGAAGGCTCTGTCTGGGAAAAGTAATATTTGCTGCAGCATTGAGGTGAACAGTTTTCCCCTGAAGTAAAAACATTAGATAAGTGTCCTTTTCCCATTTAGCTTTATCTGCCCAGACTTGGTAAAACACAAATGAGTCTCTTGTTGCCTGCTTCCAGAGTATTCTATAATTCAGAGATAAGCATGTATCTCTGGTGGTTCAGAGAACAGTACCCTGTATGCATGGGGAAAAACAGGACATGGCTGTGTGGCCATCTCTGTTGGAAGCGGGTAGACAGCCACAACTAAACTAAGCTTCGAGATTGGGGGGATTGTTATTGCAGCTGTAGCCACATATGCAGGGGTGATGAGGAAGAGGGGCCATGTTCATTATGGGGATGCAGAGGAAAAGGAAGACGTTCACTATGGGCATGGGGAGGAAGAGGAGGTCATGTTTATGAGGAAGTGGAGGCCATGTTCGTTATGGGGATGTGGAGGAAGAGGAGGTCTGTTCATTATGGGCATACAGTATGGTGAAAGGGGAGGTCATGTTCATTATGGGGATCGCGGTGGGAGAGGAGGTCATGTTCGTTATGGGGATGTGGAGGAATAGGATGTCACTTTCATTAGAGATACGGGGATGGGGTAGAAGATGAGGTCACATTCATAATGGAGTTTAGGGGGAAGAAGTGATTGTACTCATTGCAGATGCAGAGATGAGGAGGAAATGGAAGTTGTCTATTACAGGAATGTGGAGGAACAGGAGCTCACTTATATTACAGATACAAGGACAGGGAGGAAGAGGGGTCATGTTAATTACTGATATTGGGATGATGAGGAAGAGGAGTTTGCATTCATAGTTATAAAGACTTTTAATATTTAATTAGGATGCAGGAGGGTAAATTTACAGCTACAAGGATAAGGGAGAGACTGTAGTTTGTTATGGCTACAGGGAGCCACTTATTTACACAGGAAGAGAAAAGCCTGCTTTAGAAATGATTAATGAATGATGCCCTGGCTTCAAGCCCATTGTACTTACTGACTGATCTCGGTGAGCCCCACTTTGTCTCACAATAACTCGGGTCACACTTGTGAACTATATGGAAAACACAACCACTGGCCCAGCCGAACCAATAAACTAATTTTTATATCACAAGTACCATAATTTCAGGGGCCAGTGCACCCTTTATGTTATTTATATCCTTCGCCTTGGCGTGTGTCTGCTTTACAAATGTGATTCTGACCATATTCTAGTTAAGTTCCTCCACACCAGACTTGCTCATCCATGTCCTTATGGACCATGCTTTGTGCACTGGTGTACAGTCATGTTGGAACAGGAAGGGGCCATCCCCAAACTGTTCCCACAATGTTGGGAGCATGAAATTGTTCAAAATAGCTTTGAATGCTGCAGCATTAAGAATTCCTTTCACTGGAACTAAGGGGCCAAGCCCAACCCCTGTAAAACAACTCCACACCATAAATCCTTCTGCACCAAATTTCACATTTGGCACAATGCAGTCAGGCAAGTACCGTTCTCCTGGCAACTGCCAAACCCAGACTCGTTCATTGGATTTCCAGACAGAGAAACGTAATTTGTCACTTCAGAGAACATGTCTCTACTGCTCTAGAGTCCAGTGGCGGCGTGCTTTACACCACTGCATCCGATACTTTGCATTGCACTTGGTGATGTAAGACTTGGATGCAGCTGCTCGGCCATGGAAACCCATTCCATGAAGTTCTCTATGCATTCTTGAGCTAATCTGAAGGCCACATGAAGTTTGTAGGTCTGTAGCTATTGGCTCTGCAGACAGTGACTTCTGCAAACTGTGCGCCTCAGCATGCGTTGTCCCCGCACTGTGATTTTACGTGGCCTACCGCTATGTGGCTGAGTTGCCGTTATTTCCAATTGCTTCTACTTTGTTATAATACCACTAACAGTTGACTGTGGAATATTTAGTAGTGAGGAAATTTCACAAATGGACTTACTGCACAGGTGGCATCCTATCACTATACCACGCTTGAATTCACTGAGGTCCTGAGAGCACCCCATTCTTTCACAAATGTTTGTATAAGTAGTCTGCATGCCTAGATGCTCGATTTTATACACCTCTAACTATGGAAGTGAATGGAACACCTGAATTCAATGATTTAGAGTGGTTTCCCAATACTTTTGGCAATATAGTGTATATTGATTGGCTTCACTTAGGTATATAAGAACATGAGAAATTTATAAACTAGAGAAAGCCATTCAGCCCATCAGGCTCGTTACACTAAGTGTGGGTGGTAGGGGGCAGGAGAGCAGATGGAGAAGTTAGTCAACACAGATGTTTTTCAGTCAATCATGGGGGCTCAGAAGACAAGTTTCAGTCTTAGAGAGCAAACGTATTGCAGATATTCCAGTTGATATTCTCCTGCTAAAAATGTGCTACATCCTCTTTACTATAAATGTGGCTGCTCCAAAATAGACTGGACAAACAGAACAGAGTCATAATCCGACTGTGGTGTGGATGTTTTATCAGATAATGTGGCAGAATGGAGGATGTCTTTCTGGGCTGTGTGATGGTGAAAAGTGTTGGAACACAGTTGTGATGCCTTGCACTCTGAAACGTGTGAAATTTAGGGTGGGGACAGAATCATGGGGCTCCCAACCTGATCCAATGAGTCACCACACTGACTTGGGGACAGTGGTCTGCTGTGGGCACTCTGCTTGCCATTAGCTAGCATTTCCCCTACAAGGTCCTTGGGAGAGGAATGTCAGAGGAACATGACACATTGTGGCGGTACTCTCAGTCTTTGTTGCTGACTCAGGATATCTCAGAGATGTCAAAGACTGCCCTTAGTTATGCTTGTCTACAATACAAGCTATCTGTATAAGCTGGTAATTTCACAGGAATCAGTTGAACATGGAGATTTAATGTCTTAGTACAGTATTTGTCAAATACAGCACTCCAGATTCTTAATAATGCTAATTATTAGTCTCTATGGTGCTCAGTTTGTTTTGCATAGATAGTCCGCTCAATCAACATGTAATTTGCTTTGCTTGATTAATGTTGTATTTCTAATTCAGCTTTAGCTCCACACCATATTCTTCTACATTCACAGAGGTGAACTAGCATACCACAGGGATTTTATGACCTTCCCAAAACATATAAATGAAGGAACATGGGGATTGGTGGGACATCGGAGATTCCAGAAGCCAGCATTTATAAAGAAGCCATCTGGGAAAGGCAAATTAGCTGGAGCTTGTCGTGCTTGCAACATTAAAGAGATGCACAAGGGGACACTGAATGGATTATTTTAGTTCTGCCCTTTTTGTCCCATGTTGTGAACCATAATGTTGTGTCCAGCATGCTGGAGCAGTTGCAGCTCATGCCTATCATAGAGGGGTGGCTGATTGAGCAGACCTGCTTTGTCCTCGCATGACTTTGTCCCTGATGAACTAGCAAAACATGCCAACCCCCCTGCCCAGCTCCTATCCCAAACTTTGCACCTAAGTCCCACATGGCTAATTGTGTGCTAATGGCAGATTATGATGCCATGCACCAGAAATACCCACAGACAGCTGAGGGGGTGGGGGGCATATAACCAGAGAGGGCCGGGAAAAGGGTCACACCCACGTGACTGGGGGCCCACATGAAGGGTGCGTGCTTGACACACTGATATCAGAGCTACATCGGGACTGACAAGGCAAAAAAAGTGCTTCATCAGTGCCAGTCCCACCCAGAGGGGTATGAAAATGCTTACGGGGCAGAATGTGATCAGTAGGGGACCTCAACCTGGACCGTGATTAACCTGTCACTTAAACTTATTTTACAGTGACAGGAAGGGACTCTGTGATACCTGTGAAGCAGGAGTGAGAGAGGCCCCCTGATTCACTGAAAATATGACTAAAACCATTCAAGAAAAATTGTAATACTCTTTAGCCTTCAAGTCCTGACCAAAGTTTTACTGTTGTTATTTATATTTCGATGAAATAGTGAAGTAGGGGATGATGCCAAAGATGGAGTTTCATTTAGCTGCATGCATTACCCTCAAACACACCAAGATGGTGGCAAGAAGGCCCTTTGAACAGGTCAATGTTGTGAAACTCCCCTGTCTAAGGTGGCCACATGTTAACTTAATCTGACAATGCCCCACCCTGCTCACTGCATCTGGGCTGGAACTCTGTTAGCCTGGGTTGCTGTCTAACTGACTATGTAGGTTCAAACAGATCTGTGATAGTGTCTGATGGTTGGGCCTTCCTGTAACTTCCATTCTCAGGGGAATGCCGACCTTGGGTCTTTTTTCAGTTAGACTGTTAGTCTTGAAGTAATGAAACAGACCATCTCCTCTTCTCTATGTTTACTGTAATATTTGCAGTTACAAGATCCATGGTACTTCACATAGGGCCTCGTCTTTATATTTTTTTCTTTGAAATTTAATTGCAACAGGTACAACAGAAGGGTCCATGCTGAGACCTCCTGCCATATTAGCTCCAGTTCTGCCTGTTCTTTGGTACCAGTTTTTGGTGGTCAGTTATATTCAGATGTGTGTATCTCAAG
Organism: Hippopotamyrus pictus; assembly: GCA_026781145.1. Lineage (NCBI taxonomy): Eukaryota > Metazoa > Chordata > Actinopteri > Osteoglossiformes > Mormyridae > Hippopotamyrus > Hippopotamyrus pictus. The sequence continues at coordinate 29,688,813 of JAODLC010000065.1, read as the reverse complement.
AGTGTACAGACTTTTCTGACCACATTTGTTACACTTTGTTGTGTCCTTTCATGCTGTTTTTTTGAATGAATCCTAGCTTTGTGGTCCATTTAGCTCTTAAGTGGAGCTCAGGTCCTGTACAAGGTCACCTTCTGTCCAATTTCATGTAGATGGTGCCCTTTCCCAAAGACCGCAGAACCTCCATTATCGATCGGAATGTTCCCACCTGATCTGTTATCGCTGCCATTTTGAGCTGACACAGATACTGCTGTGGTTAGTGTGTGGACTCTCCCCTGCAGGGCGCTCAGAATATGCAGCACACTGTTGCACTTGAGGTTTGGCCTTTCTGCTGTGCCAGACTTAAGCCAGAAAACTTTTTCCACTTCGCCAATGCTGTTTTATATAGCTATCTCCATGCAGAGGTATATAGATAGGCACAAGAGGGCTGTCTCCATGCATGCCAATGCATGGCAGAGTAGCTCAACATATCCATAATGGTTAATTTGCCAAGCTGCTTAGCATTTAGCATGCTGACAATTTAGCTATGAACTTGAAGTTACTACTTGGTGTTATTGCTGGTTTTCTAGGGCACCTGACGGGGGGTGGCGTGAAGTGTGGGAGTGATTTACACCCTCCAAAGTCTTTAGGGATATTTGCACTTGCATTCAGAAAATGTTTACTGCTTCCCAGGTGGTGTCTTGTTCAATATCATACAAACTTGCTGATAAGTCATGTTACCATTTGATAATTACTCCAGTTGAGTGAGTTTTCTGTTGCCCTTGTTTTTTTCTAAATTTTCTTAATGTCTATCTGATAGTAGTGTCTATCAACAAGTTTGTAAGCTGTTTTTATTGTTGGAAGCTGGAATTATTGTTGATGGATGGATTTCAATAACACGTATTCACAGCTCACTAGGAATTCAGGTTGTGGTCACAGTAAAGGAATTAATTTCAGCATTCATTAATTAAGTGACATGGAGTGGAGGAGCTACACTGTCTCCTTGTTAGGCTGAATATTTTTACCAAGGTCCTCTCCCCAGACTCAAACCAACAACCCGTAGTAACTCTGTATTATTAAATCAGGCCGGCAATCAGCCCTCTGCAGTTCACTACATTTATTTTTTTACACAGTGCGCACAGATGTGCGTAAGAATCTAATTACCTACCATGCAGACATTATTCAAGGCACCCCTCAAACAAATGTTGGGGAGGGGGGGCAGCTGAAATGTACGTAAATGTCTGACAGAACTCATGATCTCATACAAGCAGACCTGCCATAGTGCAGGTCAGAGGTCTTTCTCTGCTGTTTGTCTGAAGATGGCAAACTCAATCCTTAGAGCAAAGGCCACATTGGGTCGGTTGGAGTAATTAGCCAGCTTCTGGTTTGGGTTCCTAAGTACAGAGAGTCTGTAAATAGCTATTAGCACAGAACTAGAGAAGATGCAAGATGAATAATCAGTTTGTCTCATTTTTCATGTTTTGTGGGTTGGGGTGTCCGGGGCGGGGCCCCCCATGGGAGGGCTGGGGGCAGGAAGCAGTCTGCCAGCCTTTCTCTGCAGCCCACAAGTGCTGTCTCCTTGACATCTCACATCCGCCACTCTTCGTTTGTCTTCCTGCGAGAGCTCTGCTTTGATCAAGTCCTCCCTGCTGCTTTCCACACCCCCCACAGCCAACAGGTGGCACCCTTTTAGGGGAATATGACTGGCTGGAGCCATTTCCTCACCAAGGTGGTTGGGATACACAGACACATAAAGATGTATGCTGTCCATAGAGAACATGACCAACAAAGCACCCTTTCTCTGATAAATTCAGATCAGAAGTTCCACTTGAAGCACATTCTTCTCTGCACTGATGACCTTGCATTAGCATGCTTTATTAAATCGCTTTTTGATTGACTGTTTATTTCAGACCATTTCAAACCATTCCTATAATTAAGCAGCTATGCAAGGCCGGGATTTGATATACAGCCGCATTGGGTTTCTCAGCAGAAGGAGAATGGTTTGATGACTTAATGGCCTTGTTAGGAGATCAATCTGAAGTTTTACCAGGCCAGGAAATCATCGCTCGCAGATGTTACTCTTGATTTGGACCCCGAGGGTCTTTATAGGCTGGGAGAAGGCTATGTACTGGGGTCTGGAGAGGTGTGGGGTGATGGATACCTCTTTGTGCATGCAGTGAGGTCTCCTGTCATACAAACATGCATCATGTACGTAAATGGTAAACACTGCAGTACAGCAAAGCCCCAGTGGGACCGTCTTGACATGATGTTGACTTCTCTATGCCACACTGTCTGTATTCATTGTTGATGCTTGATGGTTTTGGTTAAACAATTTCATCCTCAATATGAAAGGCTTCTGGACTGAAGCCCAGTGGAACAAGATCCTTTAGAATAATTTGGATGGTCATAGTTATCACTTTATCATTTTATTGTTTGTGTTATTATCAGGCTCCCACCCTGGGGTCCATATTGCAACCACATGATTCCTCTAGGTAGCCCAATTCCAGTGACTCCATTGAGGTTGTAATAAATAGTGGGCATTCATCAGGCATGCTTCAAAAATATTGGGCCACAGTGTGATGCCAGGGTACTCCAGGCCTGCCTAATACTCACTTAGTACCTCTGGTGTATCTGTTCCTCCTTGCCACGGTTAGATTTGTCATGTTGATTGAGGTGTCTCTCTTTGTCTTTTTTTGATCACTTTTTCCAAGTAGTCCCCGAAACTTTGCAGGACCAACTATCTTCCTGGCCTGTATTCTTCCAGGATGTGGGGGATGGGGACTATTGCAGAATGTGGCCTTGTGACATTTTTAGACTTGCAGTCACTTATCTACTTCAGATCCTAATTGATGACCTTTCTTAACAACCTTAAAACAGTATTTAAAGGCTTTCAGTCTGCATAATGGTCTCATTCATGTTCCTGACGCTCTTTCTTAACTTGCCTTAATGCCCACTCCTCCTATCCTGGAAACTAGTGTAGGGACAGATTCCTGGGGTAGGAGAGCTTAAGGTCTGGCTGTGAAACTGAATTTACCTCCCTTTTTCGATCAGCACACAAGGTGAGTGTGGCGGTCCTGATATGCCCCCGCCCCCTCTTCAATTTGTCAGAGCGGTGGAAGCTCAGCATGGGGAGATTGGAGGGTATTGATTCGCCCAGCACTGCATCTCAGACTTGCAGCACGTGCTGCACTTTGTGAGATAACCCCCACCCAGCCACTTTCTTGCACCAGACCGGGAGTCAGCAGCCACTCAGGCTCATCATTTACACGCCTTCTGTCACTTCCTGGACAAATCTGGGTTGGCAGAGAATGAGGAAATGCAGCTGAGATGCGACAGGATGGAACTACTGGGAGATCCGTTATGCTGATGCTAACATGAACATGTGCGTCATTACACCATGTGTGACTGAAATGAGGAAAACACTTAATATACATATACTCAGTTTTTGCATAGTACTATGCAACTGTCTTAGGCCATCAAAGAAAATGCTGTTTAAATAATCTTCATGTTGGTGTAAAATTATTATATGATGAATGTAAAAGTATTATCTTAGCCATTTTAAAGTCACTTCAGTATTTGTAGCAAATCATCCAGCAGACCGATGTAATTTTTGGCTCAACTACTACCCCACTTTGTTTGGCTAATCAATACGTCATTGATTTATTAACTAATTAAATTATTTGATTAATTGAGCTGGTGGTGAAATTTAATAAATATATGGAATGGCTGAGGTGCCCCTGAGGAGGGGTTTGGGAACTGAAGTGATATCTACCCATCCAACAAAATGTCTTAGGGTTTTTGGAGAACGGAGGAAATTCTTGTTTTATAACTATTTTTCCCATCAGCCTCTGTTTGCCATATATTGTGTTCCACCAACACACCCCAGAGTGCGACTTTCTCTGTCACAGGACAGGCAGAGCACGGCCCGTCCTCTCTGCAGTGTCTGCTGTTTGAAGTGAGTTGTGGCAGCTGGGGGGTGGTATGGGGAGGTAGTTACAAATCTGGCCCCAGGCGAGCTGTCTGGTGAGTTAGGTAGGGGCCTAGCTGAAGTGACAGGCCCATGCAGTGGGTGCCAGAGGCCCTGGTGATCTCACAGCACTCACTCAGTAATAAACTGCTGAGATCGAGTTTTATTGACCCGTTAAATGGGACGAAACAGACTGGCTGAGTTGACGTTATTAATGTTTTTTAATGTTTCTTTTAATTACACCAATTACACTCTTCTTGGAGTCATGTCTGTTGACACGGTCCAGCTTTGAATATACAGTGGTACCTCGGTTCTCGAACTTAATCCGTTCCGGACTCCGGATCGAATCCTAAAAAGTTTGAGTTCTGAACCGAGGTACCACTGTATATGGAAGGTCATTAATGGACGCTTCGTTTTGGGTGAAGAATATTTGATAATTCTATAATCATTCAGGGATGCTAAGGGGGTTTACGGTCTCCCTTAGTTCAACCAATTGGAGGCCACTTTAGCAAGGAGTGGAGATTAGCTAATTACTTAATTACGATTTACTTAAGGAGTATGATTGGTTAACTAGAAGCTTCAGTACCAGCCGATTACTTTATTAGCTGAAGTCCCTTCTTTTCTCACTCACTTTGGCTCTCTTTGGAGCAGGTGGGAGGAGCTGGCTCTCTCTTACCCCTTTTCCACTGCAAAGGTGCTGGTGCTGTTCCGGTGCTGATCCCCAATTTGGAACCAGTGCCACGTTTTTCCACAGAAAAAAAAAATGGCGCCGGTGCCACAAAATTGGCTCCGAACTGGCACCAAACCTTTGCTGGTCTGGATGAAGCACCCATGTCGTCATGAGAGGTGGGCGGAGTAACCGAGGCAACACAAAATAAAGATAATGTCGGAAAGTGGGCGTGGTTTGTGACATGGGCGCAGTGTTGTTACCTGGTTCCCACTGGGCTCTCAAGTCCGTGGAAATGCAGACCAACTCTTGCTGGTTCCCAACTTCAGCACCAGCCGAGCACCAGCCCCAGTGCCAGCACTGGCACCAGTGGAGTGGAAACGGGGCCTCTGACTTCCCCTCGGCCATTAATTAAGGTTGGAGAAGAGTGTGCTCTACGGGTTAGGTAGCTTAAGTGTCCCGTTTGCCGAATTCAGACAGCATAGGAAATCTTTCCTATGAATCACCGAGACGGGGTTAGAAGGGGCCATTATCAGCAGATGTTGTAAGCCTGCTTGCACAGTTTACATTAATGAGCACTGATAAATAAGCAGGACAGCAATCTGTGGATTAACTAGCTGTGAAATGTTATATTCCCCCCACCCCATGCAGTTTCTGCAATGATCTTTCCTCAATATGTGATCAAAATAGCTCCATTCCATCCTGAAAAATTTCCTTCTTATCCTTTACACATAGTTACTGGGGTCGCAGCAGTGTCACATTGTAGTGAGTAGGAAATGGGTATTTACTGGCCTTGTACATAATATAAAGCTATGCATTACTTATCCCTTTCCATATTCTCCATGGTCATCGTAGCATCTCACACCATCCAGTACCACAGTTTGGACCATAGATTCTAGTAGGACTTTGTCAGGAAATGTTCCTCATCTCCAGGTGCTGGTCTGTTGGAGAGTTTCCTCCTGGACCACATACTTTTCTTGGTTGCCAGTCATGCTCAGCAAGAGTTACTTTTGATATTACATTGATTAATCTTATAAGGTGATCAGTGTGATGACCCAGCCTTAAGGTATAGTGTTTCCCTGGGTATATCAAGTCCAGCATAGTTTGGGTTCAAAACTACCTGGTGAGCATCATATTGGATAAAGCTGAAAGCAGCTGGCAGGCTATGAGAGATTTGTATTTCAGAACCATTGTAAAGTGCACTGTTCTGGAGCAGAACATGCATGGGATATGAACTGGAGACCTACTGGTTAGCAGGATGTTCTTCTTACCACTATCTGCTGGGTTCTGCTGTCTGGATGCAAGTGTCAATTTGTCCAGGCAGGAAAAAAGTCATAAAACCAATGGAAAACCAATGGATTGTGCAACAGTTCAGATTGCAAGACAGAAATGTGTATTTTTATTTACCTCTTTTCATGAGGTAGATGTGCTGATTTAAAACTTTAGCTAAAGGGCAAAGTTTGTTTTGTGCAAGGTCTTTTTCCTAGAAATAGAACTTTATTACAGAGTAATGCAGTGCAAAGAACTTCTTCAAAATAACAGCTTCAAAGCTTCACAAACATGCCATGAGCCCTGTGGAGACAGCAGTGGGATGTTGATAAATGGTCCCCCCAATTACTTTACTGGTTTCATCAGAAGAAAGGGTCATGCCCTGGTTCTGCCTGGTGATGATATACACATGACATGACTTTCCCCCATTGCGTTATGGGATCTCAAGTACAAGAAATGTGACCAGAGGGTTAATCTCCATAATGGAGGCTTGAATAATGAAAGGAGTGTGAATTAAAACTAGGAGGCCACTTCGAGAAGTGGTATAAGGTACAAAGCCATCAGGTGGGCACATTTCCCCCCCCCTCAGAGATTTGCTTGTGGTTCCACCTAACCAAATCATATCTTAGTGAACATTTTAAAATATCCTTACATTATTAAATTCCATTCATGGAAGGTGTTTGCAAGATGAAGGGTTTTTATTGAGAAGGGGCCCAGTGGGCAGGCTGGCTGGCTGAAATGGATAAGATGCAATATCATTGTACCCTGTTTTCCCCCACTGCTCCCTGCTGTCCCTCGTTGTCCCCAACAAATATGCTCCCGACATCTAAGTTTACAAGAAAACACTGAAGACATGAATCATCTTTCCAGAGCACCAGTCAGGATGCTCATTATTAACCATGGCTGAAATATATATACACACACACGCACACAGAGGTTTTTAATTGTATCTTTGTGGGGACTCTCCATTCATTTCTATGGAGAAAACTTTAATCACAACATGAAGACCTTAACCCTTACCCAGCCCTAACCTTAACAATATGTGACTAAGTGAATTACAAGATTTTTTGCAGTTTTACTTTTTTGATTGCATGTATAGATCTGTGTGGGGACCTGAAAAATGGTCCACACAAAGTAAGAAAAACAAACAGGTTTTTATTACATTGTGGGGGATATTTGGTCCCCACAGTGTAATATAAACCTAATCTACAGACACACACACACAGGACTGTGCAAAAGTCTTAGGCAGGCAAAGAAAATGATGTTTAGATATTCCTTGTGTTGGTGTAAAACTATGATATTATGCCTGTCAAAGTGTGTCAGCTTTGCCATTTCAGAACCTCTGCTAAAATCATCCCAGTATTTGCAGCGAGCATCCAGTCCATGTTTTTTTTGACTTGGCCACTAGCACACCTCATACAGCTAGTCAATCTGGCACTGACTTTTTAAACCAATTTATTTAATTATTTAATTGAGCTGTTGGTGGAATTTAACAAAATAGTGGAACGGCTGAGGTGCCCCTGAGGAGAAGTTTGGGAACTGAAGCGGTGTTCATCTAGCCATCCAACTAGATATCAGTAACTTTAGAAAACAGAAGAAATTATTACTAGTTTTTATTGTGTTTCTCTTAATTTGCACGTTCTAATGTTAAATTTTGTTTTTTTGTTCTAAGCCAAAGTATACTTGCTACCCGGATAAACATTTCTTTGGACTGCCTAAGACTTTTGCACTGTACTGTATATGGTTCCATTCACCCAAGACAGACCACAGCAAGGGAGGATTGTCGCATTGTGCACCAAGCATTACAGAATCCCATGACATCTGATCCTGCCATCTGGACACAGGTATTGGACTCTATACAAACCCCATGTCATCCTGCACCATGTCTCGGCGGCTGCCATCACCCAGGTTCATCTCCCATGCGTAGGCTGTCGTTAACACCAGTACAGTGACGGCTGCATTTGGAGTGGTACTGTAATCGGGAGGCATGGATTGATGACAAGTGGCGTCGTACCAGCGATGAATCTCGGTTATACATTACCATGGATGACCGTCATGTGCACGTATGGTGGCACAGAAGGGAGATGACAAATCCTGGCAGAGACACACTGACGTTACTCCTGACATCACGGTGTGGGAAGCCATAACGTATAACTTCAACTCATCTCTGGTAGTGATTTGGAGGACCCTGGCACAGCAGTACTTCAGTGACATCCTGAGTCCGCATGTCTTACCCCTCTTGAGACAGCACCCTGGTACATTCTTTCAACAAGACAACACCTGTCCACACACAGCACGTGTGTCTATGGACTGCCTGCGTCATGTTGAAGTCCTCCCATGGCCAGCCAGGCCCCCCAATCTTTCCCCAATCGAACATGTATGGGATCAGTTTGAAGGTCAGTTAAGACCCAGTGCCAATATGCAGGATCTCAAGGACCAGTTACAACAGCTGTGGACCGATATCAAGTCATTTTTCAGGCATTTTCCCTCAAATTGAAAAGAATTTAACTCCCAAGTCAGTCGAATTGGTCCTTTCTGATCAGAACCTGCACGTCTGCGGGCATTTAAACAAACAGGCAGGATGGGAAACACCTAGCGCCCCCCCCCCCTCCAAGCGGAATTCAGGCATTGTCCATGTTTAAAAAAAGCACATCTGACCCCATAGCTACCATTTCAAGAGCATGCTTTAACAGGTCATTTAAACAGTTTAAGCTGAGGTTTGGCTGCTCCTTTGTGTAATTACTGCACTCTTAATCATGTTTAATGTACTGCATCAGTCTGTTCCGTGAATAAGCAGCTCAAACAGTGCCGCCCAGCACAGGCCCGAGGTGATGCCACATGTTCGGTGACCTTGTATACACACTCGCTGCCTGCCAGAAAAGCTGTTACATGTTAAACTGATGGTTACTCTTGGCTGCTGTTATGGAACAATCATTAATGTCCCAACCACACACACACACACACACACACACACAAATACATGAGTGTAATTGTATACACCATACACGCATACTCACACACTCATCTGAACCATCAAATTCTGCGGGGAATTCACCCAGTCTTTAGGTCAGACAGGAGTCACCGGGATGTGAAAAGAAAGTAGGCACCCCCGAAAGCAGAGCTTGTCCGACTTCAGCCTTGGATGTAACCAGAAAATACACAAGAAATATTCCTGGGGCAGTCAGAGGCTTAGTGGGCTAAGTAATCAGAAGCTTGCTGGTTTGAATCCCAGCCTCAGCAAAATAATCACATGACTGTGGGCCCTTCAGCACATTGCTGAATGTTGGCTGACCCAAGCTACAGAGCTATAGATTTTGCAGGCAAAGAGAAGAATTCCAGTGTACGTGTGCGAACAAATAAAAAGGGTGAGGATAGGATTATCGTAAAAAAGCTCAGTGAGTACACGATGGTCTGCCCATCTTTAGAAATTGATCTACAGATGTAACAATCAATCATGCTGAGGTGAGTTTCCAGAGAAAATGTGCAAGGAAATTCTGTCCTCTGTGGCAAGTTATTCATCTTGTTTTTAACCTTAAATAGCAGGCGAATCTCAGTAACTGTCATAACCTTACTAGCCATTATGCTTATAAGTGCAGCATTTGTTTCAGGACGCTTCAGTAACTGTGGTGCCAAACAATGACATCGACGACAAAGGCTGCATCTGCTCCAGTGGCCAGCAGGTCGAGTAGAGCTTAAGAACAAGCACATGAAATTCAAAGTTTGCCAGTTTGTTTCCTAGTTAAGGCTGCTGTTGGCAAGCTTAAAGTGCTTAACCACCTTAAGCTCCAGTGAAATATCTTAATACTTAAATTAAGCTGACCTCCTGGAGATGGAACTGATGCCCAATCCTTCCGAACCAATCTCGCCATCTCCAGGTAATACACTATATGGCCAAAAGTATGTGGACACCTGCAGTGTCGATCTCTCTTTCTAAAACCAAGGGTATTAATATGAAGCTGGCCGTCTCATTGTTGCTGTAAAAGCATCTACCCTTCTGGGAAGTCTCTCCATTAGATGCTGGAAGATCTGCTGGTGGGATCTGCTGCCATTGATGCTGGGTGATCAGGTCCATTTCTGTGAGCTTGGCTACCAATTCTCTGGTGAAGTTGCACCCAAGCATTTGCAGTTGACCAGGGCAGCTCCAGCAGGGCAGAAATGCGGTGAACTGATTTACAGGAAAGAGGACATCCTACGATGGCGTTCTATGATGCTCCAAATGGATAGTCACTAACCACTCCTGTCCAATCTGCTGCTAATGTTTGCTTTAGGATATTGTGTAAACTGCATTTAATTATACACCTGTGTAAGCGATGGGCGTGGCTTAATTAGTCAATCATTCTATAGCTACATAAGTAGATAATAATAAGTAATCATTGTAAGGGAGGTTCACATACTTCTGGCCATATAGTCTATATTCAGCTTCTTCAGCTTCATGCATACTTTTTACAACACCTGCAGAAAGGCGCTTCCTTATTGAAACCGAGAGCACATAAGGGCTCCGCAGCATCAAAACAAGCATGAAGTGACTCCTCTGAGTCGGGCCTTCTCACCGAAGTGCGTAAGCGAGCGAAGGCCTGTGGTCTTCGTCTAGGCTGTCTGCAGCCTTCCTGAAGTCTTCATTTTGGAGCCAGCCGTCATGGGCTTTTTTTTAACCACTTGCTGAGACACAGAAATCTATTTTTCGGTTTCTGTGTGAACAATAGAGATCTTTTATCAGTGTTTCCTTTTGAAAGAAAGAAAAACTTTGTTCCAAACAGAATTGCAATATATGGATTTTAAACCAAAAAGAAAGCATATCGTTTTACAGTCAGCTGTCACAGTCAGCCACACATTTCCCACCTCACTGAAAAAAAGCCATCTTATAGTCAGGGCTCAAATACAAAGAAAGAATATTTTTTTAAATCTGTGACCTATGAACAAGCAGGGACAGCAAACAAACAGGTACAGATAACAGCACTTTATCGCAGCAAGTCTATTTCCTGTCTAAAAGGAAATCTGACATTTCTCCAAGTTACGGGAATTATTCTACTAGAGTTCTTATCCAGTCCCTCTGACCGTTGCAGACAGTCACATGGGGGAGGGGTTTTGTGTTAATTCTGCATTTTGACCACAGGCAGCAATGGGATCAGCTAGCTTGGACACGCAGAGGCATTTTGGAGCTTCCCTGACACGAGACATCACCGAGGGCCAGGCAGCCGGGCTCAGGATGGACCGAGACCGCAGCTGAAAGGGTCAGGGGTGCCAGGAGTCACACCTGAGCCCTCAGACTCACCTCTCCATGTATTGCTGTAATAATGAAATCAGAGTGTTCCTGGCAGAAACTGTTAAGTCATGAGGACAAAGGTATGGCAGGACAGAGGCAGCGGAGACAGAGGTGGTGTGTGTGTGCTGATCTTTTCCAGGAACACTGCTCTGTGCTTTTAGTAAGCCCTCTCCAGTCAGGGAGAAGGCTCCTCCCCTTCCCCCAGTTCCCCACCCCCTCAATTCCGATCCCATCCAGGCAGTGAACACCACCCCCCCCCCCGAACCGAAGCCCCATTCCAGTAAAAGGAGGCTCCCTGGCGCCATGGTTACTGACAAACCTGCAAGCATCCGTGCGCGTGCCAGTGCCGGCTCAGTGCGCGACAGAGGCCGCGGTTTGACGAGCGTCATTTTAAGAGTTACCTGCACGCCACAGAAAGGCAAGGGTGCTGGGGGGGGGGGGGGGGGGGGGGGGGGGGGGGGGGGGGGGCGTCAAAGCGGTGGTGAGTGAGCGGCATACAGCCCCAGAGTGGCAGAGCTTCTACTCTATCCAACTTTCTCTGCTGCGGTTGCTCACTGCTGTCATACAGTGACGGTCCCTCTGCCTGCCTGCCTGCCTGCCTGCCTCTCTCACCTCCCAGCATGCGGCCAAACCGCGGCCCTGCCTGGACTATGGGTCAGCGTCTGAGGGCTCTTAATGGCCATCGACTGTTCCCGGCTCCTCTGAATGCTCCACTTTGCCTCTCTGTGTGAAACGGCCGTGGCGTTTACTAGAAATGTCCGTCTGACTTGACTCTGCCAAGTGCTCAGCTGTGCTTTACCCGGCCTCCGCACGCTGGCGGCCGCATGAAATCGAACGCCGCCTGTGTCACTCGTTTGCTTTCAGAGAAATATCTCTCATCTTCCTAATGAGCTTCCCATACAGAACGACCCTTTGGCAGGAAAGATAACCCAGGTGTTCCTATTCCAAAGAACGACAGATAAATGAAGCAGCCTGCGGCCGCTATTGGCGTACAGCCATGGGCCCTAATTCACAAGCATGTGGAATGCCGACTCCACAAGCGTATACCGGGGAATGTCACAGGTTCCTTCTGCATTTTGGTTCTGGATACAGCCAGTTACTTTTCCTCAGATAACAGGACACTGCTGCAGCGGAAGAACCAGTACCATGCTATGCTATAAGTGGCACGCCCAGAGCGCACGCCAGCGTGAGCAGGACACAGCACAGCAGCATAAATAAACCTCATTTGCAGATTATGACGGGAATACTCGCAGCAGCTGAATATAATTAAGGGAGGCGGAGGGGGGGTTCACGTCCGCCTGCTGCTTACACGCCTCGTAAAAACATGCCGTGAGAAGAGTCTACTGCTTGGGGCTGGGCCACCTGGTTGGAAAAGACGGCAGGTGGTGTAGAGGTGCTGGACTCAAAGGAGCAGGGCTGAGAGTGTAAGGTTGTAGGTTTAAGTCCCAGGAGGTGCCCCGGGCTGGGAAATACACAGCAGCGCCCAGCAGGGGGCAGACGCTCACTCAGCAGTCAGCCACACTATGGAAACCAACTGCTGACATACTGCCTTAGCAGAAACACAAAGCAAAAAAAAAACAGTGTTGTGCATGTCCCTGTTCCAGTGTTCTGTGGCGTTACCCCAGGGCCCGGCTGTTCCAGTAAGACGAGCAGGCAGGCAGTGTTGTTGATCGGCTCGGTGGGTGGTGGGGGGGGGGGTTTCATTTCCTGTAAGCCAACGGCCAGCAGCACTCGTGTTTTCTTAGGGTTGTGTCGGGCTGGAAGGAATGCTGAGCCCCTGACGGGGCTGGACGAGCTCCAGGGACAGAGGGAGATGGAGAGCTGGCCTGGGGAAGCCGAGGAGGGGGCTCAGGGGGGTGTAATGCAAAGTGGGTAATGAAGGACAGCAGGATGGAGGGACTGGCACATAGAGTTCCCTGCTATTGTTGGGGAAGAGGACGCACAGGCCAGGCACACGTCCTGGGAAGCACTGCTGGAAAGACCCCCCTAGGAGATGGGGGAAGGCAAAGTATGCATCACTATATGAGTGGGTATCTGTTGGGGGACTAGTTTCACACTGTGGCTACACCATCAAAATTAAAACAATCAATTGCTACATGCAACGGGGCCGTCGGAGACCATGCACCAGACTTACCCTTGGCATGGAAGGTCCAGTCCTGACGGTGGTACTCCTTCAGCCGGATCCTGTGCTGCTGGCCCCTCTGGCACACCTGGTTGTAGAACTGGTGCGCCAGGTGAACGTAGGCTGCGGGGATGGCACCGGCCACACCCTTGGCGCCGAAGAAGCCATTGACCTCGGGCGACGCCATGAGGATGTGGTAGTCGGCACGGGTGGCCAGCACCAGCCGCATGTAAGCGCGTGTCAGGTTGAAGTAGCCGGACGTAAGGTAGACGGTGGCATCCTGGCCGGCCTCGGTCAGCAGCCTCACCGTGGCCTCCTCATCCAGGTGGATGCCCAGCGGCTTCATCTGCACCAGCGGGAACACCCAGGTGTCTCCGTGGGCCGCCGAGTCCGCATCTCGCTGATGGAGCCCTGCGGTGTCCACCACCTCCATAATTCTGCAGCGCGCTGAGGCGGAAAACTGGGCACGGTCACCTAAGGGAAAAGCAGAGTCAGCAGGAGTCAGGGGGGACAGCAGGAACAAGAGAGTCAGGGGGAGGGGGCAGGGCCCAGGGTCATAGGAACTACAAAAAATGCACAGGGTCAGGGGGAGGGGGCAGGGCCCAGGGTCTAAGGAACTACAAAAAATGCACAGAGTCAGGGGGAGGGGGCAGGGCCCAGGGTCTAAGGAACTACAAAAAATGCAGAGTCAGGGGGAGGGGGCAGGGCCCAGGGTCTAAGGAACTACAAAAAATGCAGAGTCAGGGGGAGGGGGGCAGAACAGGCACATAGGGCCACTGTCACATACCGGTATGTTACTGGGACGGACACACACATATAAAACTTTTTTGTTTTCCACCATCAATCTCAGTGCATTGACCCCTAAAGCCCATAAATTAACTGAGTGGGAAAAGGCGCACAGAAACACGAGACAGCAGGAAAGCCAGGAGGCGTGGCGACAAGACACAAGCCAGCCAAACCGCAGGAGGGGGGCACGCCCGCCCCAGCACCTCCCGACCCAGCCCAACCCATCGCATTCCCTGGGGTCTCCTGTCGGGAAATGCAGATAAACAAGGGTGTTGCCCAGAAACAGATTTGCACCGGGGGGGTGGGGGTGTCACAAGGACACTTTGATATCCAGCCACCAGAGTCCATAACACACACAGCAACAAGCAGTTTACTGCATAAATAATCACGGCGCTGCCCTTCAGCCAATCAGAGACTACCACGATGAGGTCACAGCCTGACGACCCGCAGTGGGATGGGGTTAGGTCAGGTCAGCTGGGGGCTAGCCCTCCGAGCAAGGCTGGGTTATATATAGTAACTCCGCCCACCCCCCGGGACCCAGCGTGTACAGTAAAGGCAGCCGAACAGGAGGCCAAGCATCGGTTACTGGCACTGAGGAGGATCGGGTTTCGCCTGCTGTGCTGGAGTGAGAGAGCGAGAGCGTGCATGTGTGAAGTAGAGCAGCTGGATGAGCGAGGCCGGAGGCGGGGCCTGTGCACTGCCACACACACTAGGGCTGCAAGATTAATCATCTTTAAATCTCGATCTGGATTCACATGCCTATGCAATCTCATTCCTACATGACTGCGATTCTGCCGTGTTCGCATTTTCGGGAAGATCCATTGTATCAAATCAAGCACTACCTTCTTCCATAAGCAGTATCAACAAATGACAGGACTGCGTTACACTGCATGATGGACTGTGCACAGGAAGAAGGGGCAGATTTGAAAAGAAAAATCAAATGTGTGACACTGTGAAAGAATAAGCTTCAAAAACATGAACGAAATGTTCAGAAGACCCTTCTGGTGACAGTGAGGAAGATGAAAGACGAACTCCAGTTCAAGAAATGTCGTGCTTGAAGCAAAAATCGCTTGTGCAGATTTTTTTTTTTTTGGATGTTTTTTTTTGTTTGAAGGTGTTATAATTAAGTGCCGACGTGGTTTAAGTGCATTTCTAGTCGTAAATGACGTGTTTGTTAAAACCCAGTTCTGTAAAGTCTGGGTGACAATCCCATTTTAGTGACAATTACAGCGTTTGTTCCGTCTTCATAAAGACGATATGAAATGCAAATAATATGAAAGAATCATGAGAGAAATCTCAAAACCGTGCAGGCCTAATACACACAGAAAAACACACTGACTCACGCACTGACCCACACACACTGACTCACGCACACAGTCACTCACCATGCAGCAATCAGCTGTGAATTGATCAGATCCGGGATGAATGAGTGAGAGGGGCAACACTTACAGTAAAGCTCTGGGAGCCTAATTAAAAATTAAGCAGAATCCGGGATGCAGGGCGTGTGGCTCTGCCTGAAGGATGCTGCCACACCTGCTGCGCCCATCTGTCCCTACACTGCTACCCGGTGACATCTGGGCCTGTTCTGCAGCGCATGCCCGCTTCTGCACTCCACTCATCATTGCCAGCACTACCAAGAAATGCACGTCACACAAACTGCCAAAGATGAGGGATGTATGGATAAACTGCAGAAAGCTGCAAATATCAGAGGCCTGACTCGAGTAAAACCTTATACGCTCAACCCCAGAGCTTGGTCAGAGGAGTTACAGTTTTCTCATCAAAAATGTCAGTATAAAACAACTGTAAAAGCCCATAGCAACACGGCTGCAAACAGGGAGTATCTCTGAGCCTTCAAACCTGACGCCCCCTACCTTTGTACGGGTGCACCATCCCCTCCTCCATGTGCACGCTGTCATCTGGCCCCAGTTGCAGCGACACGTCACTCACGGCGCTCACTAGCTCGGCAAAGAAGTCTGCCACCTGGTGGCAGTCCTCCAGCAGGACGTAACGGTCCTGGCGGTTGGTGAAGTACGATTCACTTAGGTTGGCTCTGCAGAAGAGACAAGGACAAGACGCTCAAGATGTGTCATGGTAGCATTCCTGTCACTCTTGGGATGGCTACAAATTCCGCGGACCCCTGAAGGGAGGACGCTCTGTTACAGAACGTCAGCCAAACAAACGAAAAAGAGGGGTGCCCTGTCCCAAGAAGCTGCAGGAAGAGCCTGAGGAGGTGCATGTCACATTCATAAAGAGGTACAGGGGCGTGACTGAAAGGGCAGCATGGCATGGGGGCAGGTGGAGGCAGAGACCCAGACAGATACAGACCCGCTGATGATGAGGCTGTCATCAAAGAGGTAGACCTTGATGTGCTGCACGCCAATGGTCTCATTGAAGCGCTCGGGGACGAGCAGGCGGAGCAGTCCCCGCAGATCGGGCGTGTGGTAGAGGGCGACACGGGTCTGCTGTGGGAAGCGGCGCAGCAGGGGCAGCAGGATGGAGCGAGAGTTATTCGTTCCTGCAAGGAAGCGAGAAGTGCGGGCACGCTGAATTCACATGCTACATCGCCAACATGGCACAAATATCCTACACACATGCTGGAAGGCCCGCCCACTCACAGGATCAGCCTATGGTATCCTCCACACATGCTGGGAAGGCCCGCCCACTCGCAGGATCGGCCTATGGTAACTGATGTTGCACCAAGGCGCCACCGGACCACTTAGACAAGCGTTGGGCGCTTCATTTCGTAAAGTAAGAAACAGCTGATCACGCTCCAACGCTCACGGCGCTCCACCTCTGCTCTCAGCTCCTACTGCCCCCCCACAGCATTTGCACAAAGCCAGGGAATGGGGGGGGGAGTAAGCAGCCGCAGCAGCAAAAAAAAAATAAAATCGCAAACCAAAAACCCGTACTGGGTGTCACCTGCTTCAGCAAAGAACAGCTGAGAGCAAGTCAGCATCACAACATCTCCACTATGTGCAGAACTAGATTAATGCTAATAAGAACAGTAACATATTTCCAGATGTTAGAACCTGAATGCACGACAGCGCGTGAACCACAGATAACCCTCAAGGAGAGTGTCCGCAGATAACCCCCCCGGGAGCATGAACCCCCGAGGCACCGTCCCTGCACATGGCACTACGCCGCGATTCCCAGCCTCCTGCTTTCAGCTTCCAGTTTCTGAGACAACCTGTGGGTCTGAGCACCACGGCAGGCGAGAGAAAGACGAAGAGGATATGGTCCAGGACACGAGAAGAAGGTAAGCAGAGAAAGGCGTTACCAAAGCTGACCCCACCCCTCCAGCCACAGGGAAGCTAATTGGGAAGGTATTAACCCCTGGCAGAATCCGCACCTCGTGAGCCGCGAGTGTAGTCCAGCAGGATGGAGACGCGGAGGCCGGAGGTGCCGGCTGTGTCCTGTGAATTCTCCAGAGCCTCCTGAAGGCAGTCTACCTGCAGAGTCCCAACGAGTGGGGTGGGGCGAGTGAGGAGGTCAGAGCATAAATATAATTATCCTGCAATTTCTACAAAATAATACAAATTATAAACAAGGCATGGCAGTGCGAGTTTTGGAGTTTTTGTTCCTCTTGAAGTAAACTGAACTGTGAATTGAAGTAAACTGAACTGTGAATTGAAGTGAAGTAAACTGAACTGTGAATTGAAGTGAAGTAAACTGAACTGTGAATTGAAGTGAAGTAAACTGAACTGTGAATT
>JAODLC010000065.1:29636216-29654859 GCA_026781145.1 Hippopotamyrus pictus | reverse complement strand
AATACACAAGACATACTGAAGTTAACGAGCAACAGGTGAGAACAATCAGGCAAAAACACGGGGTAACGAGGTGGGCGCGGCACACATGGGGATCGTACGGTGCAGGGCGTGACAACACGCGTGTTTATTCAGCATCGACACGCTTTCTGTTTTTTGTTTTTTTCTATTGTGAATAGTCAAGCTGATCAATTTTGTTGAATACCAGCACTATCTTTCAGTCAAATAATGTAACCTTGAGACAGATTTATTATCCGATCCCATGATTCATTGAGTGATATGGTCAGGTACAAAAAAAGACAAAAAAAAAGCGAATCATAGAATCGGTTTTAGAATCGATTCATTACAATGGACAGTTGAAAGAATCCAATCAGTTAATTGAGCCGAACTTCCCATCACTACTGCACAAAGCAGCATGGGTTACGTGTTCCACAACATCAATAACACTGGGCTGCCTGCAGACGTGCCTGTCTGTAAATCGGCGTACTACACTCAGATATCGGCCGATGCCGATACATTGGAAAACGCCAAATATCGGGCCGATATATCGGTCGAACTGCTTAAATAAAATGACTTCATATACAAGTACAAATTACGACATAATTGTGAAAAAACTAGAGTTATGGCTCATAATTACAGGGGCCTCGCTGATTGTGGGTGGCCCAGCTGGGCTAATCAGAGTGAGCTGTACCAATGTATGGATCCTTTCTATACACCCTGTCTAAAGCTGCCAGCAATCTGGAGCTATTTAGCCCTAGGAGGCAGAAGGAGAAGTTTGACTGTTAGGCCCTTAAATTGTATAGGAATAATCCAGAAACACAAAACAACCAGTCTTTAACTGTGGAAAAAAACATTTCTGACTTTATCCTTCAATGGTTTCATATCCTCTGGCTTCTTAAAGCTATACCTTCTCTCACATTTTACGTCATTGTTTTTCAATAGGATTGTTGGGAAGCAAGAACATACACTGCTAAAAAAAATTAAAGGATCGCTTATTAATCAGAGTATAGCATCAAGTAAACTAAACTTCTTGGATATTCATCTGGTCAGTTAAGTAGCAGAGGGGGATGTTAATCAGTTTCAGCTGCTTTGGTGTTAATGAAAATAACAACAGGTGCACAAGAGGGGCAACAAGGAGACGACCCCCAAAACAGGAATGGTTTAACAGGTGGGGGCCACTGACATATTTCCCTCCTCATCTTTTCTGACTGTTTTTTCACTAGTTTTGCATTTGGCTACTGTCAGTGTCACTATTGCATGAGCAGGTAGCATGAGGCGATATCTGGACCCTACAGAGGTTGCACAGGTAGTCCGACTCCTCCAGGATGGCGCATCAATACGTGTCATTGCCAGAAGTTTTGCTGTGTCTCCCAGCACAGTCTCAAGGGCATGGAGGAGATTCAAGGAGACAAGCAGTTACTCTAGGAGAGCTGGACAGGGCTGTAGAAGGTCTTTAACCCATCAGCAGAACCTGTATCTGCAAGGAGGAACAGGATGAGCACTGCCAGAGCCCTCCAGTAGGCTACTGGTGTGAATGTCTCTGATCAAACAATCAGAAACAGACTTCATGAGGGTGGCCTGAGGGCCCGATGCCCTCTAGTGGGCCCTGTGCTCACTGTCTGACACCGTGGAGCTCGATTGGCATTTGCCATAGAATACCAGAATTGGCAGGTCTGCCACTGGCACCCTGTGCTTTTCACAGGTGAGAGCAGGTTCACCCTGAGCACACGTGACAGATGTGAAAGGGTCTGGAGAAGCCGTGGAGAACATTATGCTGCGTATAACACTGTTCAGCATGACCGGTTTGGTGGTGGGTCAGTGATGGGGTGGCATATCCATGGAGGGACACACAGACCTCTACAGGCTAGACTATGCCACCAAGACTGCCATTATGTATCAGGATGAAATCCTTCGACCCATTGTCAGACGCTATGCTGGTGCAGTGGGTCCTGGGTTTCTCCGGGTGCACGACAATTCAGACTGTCCAGGAGCTCAGTGAAGCCCTGGTCCAGATCTGGAAGGAGATCCCCAGGACACCATCCGTCGTCTCATTAGAACGATGTTGACATGCAAACAAGCACGTGGGGGCCAAACAAACTACTGAGTATGATTTTGAGTTGCTGCAATGAAATTTTGGCAAAATGGACAAGCTTGCTTTCACTTTGATTTTCGGGGTGTCTTTTAATTCAGCCCTCTGTAGGTTGATAATATTCATTTCCATCAAACGATGTGGCATCTTTTTGATCTTAACACATTAACCAGTCCATATCAGTATAGATATCTAGCATGAATCTTTTCCCTTTGAGATCTGATGGCTTTCCATAGTGTTCCTTTAATTTTTTTGAGCAGTGTATATCAGCTCTTAATGAGAGGACTATGGGCTACAACAGAAATGTTTCTATTTCAATTGCTATTTTGCCCTGATCAAAAGAAAACAATCAGACATATAGTGCTTATATGGGAAGGGAGTGTGATATGACCTAATTTGTAGCCACTCTGTTTTTGAGCAAATGTGAAGTTTTCATCCTGACTTCATGAATATTGCATAAAGGCAAAAATTGGACATGACACAACAAATGAGACCGAACAATCAAGTGTTTCAGATAATATTACAGCCATATTTTTGTAGTCAGTAGCAGAGTTTTGAGGTAATTTGTTTTAGCTTTTCTACATTGCATGATGAGAAATAAAAGGTGTCGTAGAACCCCTGTGCCTGAGAGCATATCTGGGGCCTGACGTGGTCCCCAGGAGTACAGTGCATGCCATGGGGGCATGAGAACTTGTGGAGAGGAAAAAGGAAAAGGAAAGCTATAATTTGTGGCTGGAACTTCTTGACTGATTTATCTTGACACTCTCCCATCTGCCTTAGGCTGGACAGGAGCCCATTCAAAGCTCTCATGAAGCTAGCATAGCAGGATGCCTGAGGTAAGAGGCTGGCATTGTATTCCCTTGAGGGTGCTGCTGAGAGACTACCATAGTCATGACAGGAGGGCCTGTGATGGGCTCTGGACATGTGTAAGCACTCAGTAGATGGTCTCGCACAGATGGTAATGATTTCCCGGTTACCGTTTTTTCAATGCCTTGTGGGCAAGGTTGAGGCTTCTCTGGCTAAACACTGCAAGGTGTCCCTGTCCTCTCTGACCACCTGTACCAACATGCTGTGTGTTTTCCACAGAGGTAGATTAAGTATGATTCTTTCACAACGCAATGACGAGAACAATATCCACCTCAGGGTTGGACAGACCACTTCCTCACAGAATTCTTACTGTATGTTTGACAAATGTTCTCGCTTCTTCCAGTGGCACAAGATCCTGGATGTCCTAGGACAAGTATTGGTGGGGTTATGTATCCACTAATGGATTAGCCTGGGTATTTGGGAGTCTAGTAATTTTATGGCAGTGATCCTTAGGCTTTCCAAAGACACTGGATGATTGTCATCTTTTGTTACGAAACTACCACCCCAGATCAAGAAAAGATGATCCTAGACCACATGACAACCCAGAGCACACACTATAGCATGCTTTTTTATGACCTGTATAGTTGGCCTTCAGTCACTATCATAAATTTGCCTTGTTATCCTGAGCAGACAATATTCACAGGCAAACACCATGCATATCCTTATATAATCTTAACAAACAAATTACACCAAAATTGCATGGGCATCTTCAGTTCCATAATCAGTCCTCCAATTAAAAGTAAGATTGATGTTTTTCTCTTTGATGTTGTACTTAGAATCATAAAATGGAAAAATAACTTAATTAGCTTAGAAAACTGGGTTGTAGGGCTGGTCAGAAGCATCCTTAAATATTTGATGATGTTTCTCTGTGGTGCTTTGAGATGCTCCCGGCATTGAGTTTTAATTTCTAAGCAAAGCGTTTTGGTTCTGAGAGTCAGCTGTCATCAGATCTATGGTCCTGTCCCTGGTGATAAAGATGACACAGTGGAATGTAGCGGATGTGCGTAAAGGGGCTCTGGACAACTGTCTGTGTCTCCCTGCCCATAGAGCTTTAATTGACAGTGGAGGCAGCCATGTCATATGACTTACTGACGTTATCAGTTAGTCGCATTCGCATGCAGCAACCATTTTTTTCCATTAATCACTTTAAGACAGGGGTCTCAAACTCCAGTCCTGGAGGGCCGGAGCCCTACACAGTTTTTGGTTCACCATCATTTAACACACCTGATTCAACTCCTTATGCTAATTACCACACAGCTCTTGAGCTGAATCGTTTGTGGTGGAAGGGGGAAAGAACTAAGCTACACAGGGCTGCGGCCCTCCAGGACTGGAGTTTGAGACCCCTGCTTTAAGACAATTACCTCAACTGTTTGATTTACCTTTGTTAGAAAAGAAGGAGGCACAGATTAATTACTTCTTCATAATAGAAAAGTGTAAACACTTATCACTGGTGTGCTATGAATGATAGCTAGTGCTTTATTTTTGTTTTTAATAATTTTTTTTTACCCTAATTGTCATTGATTTATCAGTCCTTCAAGGACAATGATGTTCCGTTGGTCTGTGCTGGCACAGAGCTGACCGCCCTGCCTCAGAAGTATGAATATGAGGTTGGATAATTATTTCAGTCCAAGGTCTTGGGCAATATTGGCACATTGTGTATCAGGGTAACAGCATGTGTGCGTCTCACCATAATGACCAAATAGCCTTCTTGGGTTCTCTCGTAGTCATCGGTGTCTCCTGTTCTAATGAAATAGAGATGTCAAGCATGTCTCTATGTAAACAGACAATCCAGTACTCAACATCCTGCAGCCAAGACAGTTCTGTCAGCCTGTGAGTGACCAGTAAAGATCTTCCCATTGTTGTTCCTTCATCATGCTACTATAAAGCATGACTTTACCACAAGCTGAGCTGACCGCAGATTGGAATTGTGACCCAAGATCTCTGTGGCTAAGTTTATCTCTGGGAGGTGTTTGTGGCCTTTGAGGTAAATGAACAAAGCCCTTCCTCTGCCGGCCACATTTGCCTTCACTTCCAGCTGACTTTGTTTTGTGAGAAAATCAGTGCTGCCTTACTTCAAATTTGAGGCATTAGTTTAGTTTGGCACATCCTGCGTCTGGAACATGGTTTTGTCTAACTGGTATAGCTATTATTAGTGAGCGTGGGCAGGAGTTTGAGGGGATTCTGTAGTGCTTATTGATGTGATGGGCTTATATTACAACAGCCAAGGAAATGGCTCTTACATGTTCCTCCCCCAGCTAGCTGCACCTTCTAAGTAATCAAATTCTTTCATCTTTGTCCAGTGACCCTCTGTAATTGTCAGGTAAACTCCATTGATTTCTCCTCACTGTCTGGGAAGTAGGCTTTGTACGCTGTCATCAGCTTTTAAGTGGAAGTTCATCGCTTACACCGCCCACACACCTAACACCCCACCTCCCAGCGCCCCGGGTAGCTGGCATGTCACATGACTATAGCCTGCAATGCTTCTGACAGTGAGCTTTGACATTCTTCAAAAAGAATTAATAAATATCTATAGAGGGTCTTTTAGTTCATATTGTGCAATTTTCTACTTTGACAAACTGCTGCTTGTTGCACATCCTCTGGATATGGCTGACAGGTGTAGATATTTGTATTTGTCTGAGGAGTTAAATCTGCTGTGCATTTAAGATTGCAGTGTGGAATTCTCTGAGTTTCACATTTGTTGGCTGGTCATCAGTTGGAAGCTCAGCCTGGCTTCACTAGTGGCCTCTTGACAGCTGCACTCTTGTCTTGTACTGTCTGCGTCACTTATACCCTCATTTGGACAAAAGCTGCTAAATAAACCGATGTAAATATGGAGCCATAGGCTTATATTGAGACCCAATTCAGTGACTCTCTCTGGGATAGTCTCAGAACCTTTTCACAGCTTGCCTGGGGGTTGACAGATGGAACTCTTTGGTTCTCTGCATTAAGAACCTTTACCTTGATTTTTCTTGTTGAGGCACTGCAGTCCATGCTATGCCTGAAGTCATCAACATTGTGTAGTCTGCAATCTCGGATGAGGTTATGCAACCTCACTTACCCTGGCGAAGCATCGTTTTAGTTAAAGCTTCTAACTTAAAGTGATGTTTAAGTTTCTGCACGTATATTAAGTTCTGTGAAGCTATTGTGGTATGGTTAGCTTAAAAGCTGTACCATAGTCCTCTGCACTGGGAGGAAACCCATATTAAGTAGGACACCATGCCTTTCTTTGCTGGCATTCCCAGCCTGTGAGGTCTCTGCGAATGTAATGATGGCTTGGATGTGTGACTTCCTGTACGAAACCTGCTGGCTGTGAGCCGTGTGGGAGGAGAGAGGGAGAAAGAGGGACGTGTGACTTCCGTTCTGGGCACAGAAGGGCAAAGTCTGCTGTTGACTTCACCAGGACTTTTGGGGGTTCTGGAATCTGCAGAGTGGCAGAATCAGTGATAAGGATTCCAGTGCCAAACCCACCACATCCCTTCTCTTTTGGAGCTTGTGCAGAGTTCAGCTTGACATCTGGCTCCTGGGAGACATGAGATTGCTCTGCATTCTTCTGTCGACAGTGAATCACTTTGACAGTAACGGGTTCCCAGGCTTGGGTGAGGAGCTGGGAAGATTACAAATATACAGGACTAGCTTAAGAGACTTTGGTCCTGGTTGGTATATTGAAAGCCATCTTATTATGGATGCCTGTGATGAGTAAATTCATATGTTATTGCAGCATGTTAATGCAACATCAGCAGATGTGCTGTTAACTGGCACCGTGCTTTTAGTAACTGTGACAGGGAGGCTGTCTGGACCAGCAATGAGAACAATCTGTTATTATATTCCAGCAGATGAGCATCACATGGTTAAACAAGCTCTGCATCTTATGTAAGACTAAGTCAATTCCTATGTATCAGTATGATAACAGTCAGAATTCTGACATCTTTTAAACTGCTTGAATTGACCCGGGATTCATAACTACACTGAAAGAACCTTATCCTGTCCTTTAAACAGAATTCTGCTCCATCCTTTCATCCTTCTCACAGATGAAAACTTTTATCGCACAGTATTACTGGCAAATACAATCCACTCATCTGTACTTTAATGTAATGCTTTACATCAGCCTCAGTGTAGTGGGATATTGGTTTATTCTGAATAGCTGTCCTAAGGCTACATTTACATTTACTGTAAACTATCAGCCCCTGGCAAACCTGAATGGTGGCACTGGATGAGAAGACCTTTCTGGTTGGTACATGGTAGGTACATTAAAAAAAATTATTTGATGACACCTTTTGTTTTCCATTTAAGGCTGTTGTTATGTAATAGGGTGGGTGTTTGACATGGTTTGCAAGCTTGGATAACCAATAAGTAACACTAGTCTTCTCTAATATATATATATTTTTTTTTTCCTGGGAGGAGTCTTAGTTATAAGGATTGTGGACAACATCTATAACTGCTTGCCAAGCTCCAGGACAGAGCCACATTAACAGTTCACAGGAAGGCCAAACTAAAGAAGAGAAGTTTGCTCCCACGTGTCTGTGACTAAATAGGCCACTGAGCACCTTCAGACACTGCACTGACTTTAAGGGGTCATTACCTGCTCGCTTCTAGTTAGGGGATCCACCTTCTTAAGGGAAGAGGATAAGCAGGAGCTTGTGACATCCCCCACCCAGGAGATGTATATACTCAAGGCAAAATATGGGTGGGACTGTCATGAATAGTTTAATTCCCCACCTATTGTTCACTTATTTGTTTTTGTTTGGGATAAAGCAGGCAGCAATTCACAAAGTTTGCTAATCCCACCCACCATGGCTTTTGAAGTTTTTATTTGCATAAATTGTGATGGCTTCTCTTTGGCAGTCAGATACACCAGTACCCTAATTCTCTTAATCAACAAACCCAAAGACCTACAGCTAACAGAACTCAAGCTTTTTAAATTGCTTGGTGTTCTGGTTTTGTAGGCCTTCACCAATATCAAGTCTTTGGAAATGTGACTCAAGATTTCTGTGACTAAATTTATCTTTGGGAGGTGTTTGTGGCCTTTGAGGTGAATGAACAAAGCCCTTCGTCTGCCGACCACATTTGTCTTCACTTCCAGCTGACTTTGTTGTGTGAGAAAATTAGTGCTGCATAACTTCAAATTTGAGGCATTAGTTTAGTTTGGCACATCCTGAATATGGAACTTGGTTTTGTCTAACTGGTATAGCTATTATTAGTGAGCGTGGGCAGGAATTTGAGGGGATTCTCTAGTGCTTATTGATGTGGTGGGCTTATATTAGAACAGCCAAGGAAATGGCTAATCCCACCCATGATGGTTTTTGAAGTTTATCCATCCATCCATTATCTATATTTGCATAAATTGTGATGGCTTTTTTGTCAGCTACACCAGTACCCTAATTCTCTTCATCAACAAACTCAAAGGCCTACAGCTAATAGAACCCAGGTTTTGCAGGCCTTCACCCATATCAAGTAAGAGTGCCAAGAGATTTACATGTTGACGTATGTTTCGTTGAGTTTTTCTCAGATAAATCTATTAATGTTCAGGAAAAGTAAAAATTATGCAGTAGAAATGAAGTATAAGAATCTCCAGTCTTTGGCTCTAAAATAGAACTGGAAAGTTAACTGCCTCATATATGTTCCTTTTTTATATCTTCAAATCTTTATTCGACAAACATTGCAAGTTGTCTGTAAGATCTCTTCATCAACAAACCCAAAGGCCTACAACTAACAGAACCCAGACCCCTAAATGCAAAATATTGTCATGTCCCTTCCTCACATTATTTAAAATTTCTCTTCTTGGTTTTTTATTTACAGTTGCTATCGTCAGACTTTGGAACCAGAGTGGTTTCATTTGCATATTATATGAGCAAGCAGCGCATTTGCATTCACAATTTATGGTTATTTGTGGGCACATTTACAAGATATTTCTGACTTTTCTGAGAGGAATTGTTTGCATGGTAGATTTGATAAATCAGATTTGTTTTGTGCGTACACATTTTTTCTTTTCGTGCCTATGCATTTTTTCACAATGACAGTTACATATAGTTTGATAAATGAGGCCCTTGGTGTGTATGTACTAGGGGTGTAACGGTTCACAAAAATCACGGTTCGGTTCGATATGACACCGTGGTGTCACGATTCGGTATGTTTTCGATACAGCAAAAATAAAAAAAATGCCAGATAATTTCTTTGATTTTTTCACTTTTTAATTTATTAAAACATCAAAAAAATATGATCTTGTTTTTTTCTTTTACTTTAAACAATGATGAAGCTATTCTTCACCCGTATTCTGGGGTTTCTTTTTAGCAGCAAATAAAACAAAACCTCCTTTATAACCAAAACCAAAAATTGATAAAAAAAATTTAATGTAATTTTGTAGTAATTATAAACTAATAGAAAGAAAAGAACAATTTTGTTTTTATATGGAACTCAGTTTCAATCAGTTTTTAAGTTTTTTTTCCCCAGAAAGATGAGTGTGTCCACATTTTATCCACCACTCTCTTGCCATCACCCTCATAACTTACAAGGAAACAGATTCAAGGTCTGCAGGTTCATGCCCTAGGAGGGACCTTGTTTAAGATCTTCAGCACATGACTGCTTCCAATGAAATGGTAGTTAAAACATGTATGACACTTTGGGTCACATGGTTAGCTGAGTGATTCCTGGGAAAAGTGACCCCCCAGATCCCCACCTCGAGCATGGAACTCCAACCAGTTCTATTACATCACAGACTTTGAATTTGCTCAGTTTTTAATGTTCTCTTGAATGCCTGTCAACAAGAGATATGACCACATCTGACCTGCTTCACAATTTTGTTTTATGACAAGACTACACTGGGTGTTTTATCCTTGCAGGGGAAGTGGAAATCTCTCTGCTAATTCCTTGACCAATAGTTCACTCTGTGTCCTGTTTGGACTGGTGCTCTGTTTGCTCTGCCTCTTTGACGGATGGGAGTAAAATTTGCAACTCCGAGGCTCAGCTCCGGCTGTGCCACGTGCTCACTGCTGTTATACAGCCAGTTAAGGGAATACAGTGGCCCCTGCAGACCATTCACGCATCCATAATGTATGTCTATGGCAGAATATTGAGGCAAATAAAGAGCTGATTGCGAGGACCACCAACCTCCAGTCGAGCTCTTCCTACCTTAATGGATTAATTACACACCATAATTAGTGAAAATGGTCCTCTTATTCGAGGTGTAATTGATGGACCTCTTTTGGGACTCTGATGGACAGGGTTGACAGAAACATCCATTTTACAAAGCCATGGTCACAGACACAACATGCCTCTGCAGTGTTAACGTCCTATTTCTCCTTGGCCATTTGGCATTCTGGTTTTATATGTGCTCTTGAAAAGCTCTGCATGACCCCAGGTGTGATGGAATGCTACTGCGTAGGCATCAGTACTGGTAGCAGGAGGTTAGTCCTCAGAAGAAATTAACATGAATAAAGTGTTAATTCTTCGTTATCCTGAACTTGCGCAAATGCAAGATTTACTGCCTAACGGCTTTCAGGTCTGTGTGAGAAGTCAGCGAGAGCTCAGACAGAAACTTTATCGCAATCACCCCAGGCTCTTTGCCATTCTATTACAGTATACTGTCTTTTACTGAACAGCTGCATGTTTACAGTTCAATGTATGGGTTCCTAGGGAAAAAAACACCACTTTGACACTGACATTGTGGTATTATCTTTTATTATTATATGTATGTCTGTACATTTTTGTAACTTTGCAGTTTTTGTTTGCTTTTAATAAGTTGTACATTTTTATTATGAGATGTATAATTGTTCCTGATTCGTAAAACAGCACTCTGCCCTCTTCTCTGTCTTACAGCTATGTGGGTGTGGCCTTCTTGGCGTTGGAATATGGCTCTCTGTGTCACAGGGCAGCTTCGCTACCTTCTCACCCTCCTTTCCCTCACTCTCTGCCGCCAACCTGGTCATCGCCATCGGTGCCATCGTAATGGTGACTGGCTTCCTTGGCTGTCTGGGCGCCATTAAGGAGAACAAGTGCCTGCTCCTGAGTGTGAGTCCCGTCGTCCATATTACCCTTTCTTCCACACTTCCCATTTCCCACAATTCTGTGTCTGTAGAGTGGCAAATGAGCCAGGCTAATGAGCCTTAGGGCTTGAGAGTTGAGACAAGCGTTGAGAGTTGAGTCTTGAGCTGCATTTGAAATGGGGGCTCAGATGAAGGCCTGTGATTTCACAGGGTCATTCCCACAGCCTGAAAGATGACATCATGAGGACTATAAACCCCCTAACATCTTGCTGTTCATTAATACTTAAGAACCAAAATAAAATAGGTCATTCTGTGCATAGGTACATTCATTTGTAACATATTAAGAGTACTCTTGTATAACATGTTGTCAAATTAATGCTTGTTTAAAAAATCCACAAAATCCCTTTTAAAGCAGACATAGATAGTAGCTGCAATGCAGAGATGGCGGGGTGGGGATTTAATCCTTGTGTTTGCTGCGGAACATCAACAATCCAACTGAATTGATCGGTCTTCAAATTGTACATCACATCATGTACAGCAGCCTGAAGGATATGAACACACCACCAAAACAGAAAAATAAAGGTTGTACTACTATGGAGAGTTCTAGACTCTAGAATTGAGCTTTTCATAGGATATGTCTCTGAACATCCATCTTATTTTCCTTAGCCTTCTAGTATTGTTTCAAATTCTATTTAATATCTTTGTAAGCAATTCAAACAAAATTTCCACTTCAATTAGAGTGAATGGGCTGTTTAAAATTCTCTAGCTCTAAGATGCAAATTTTGAGAAGACAGCATGGTTTTCTCTATGCATTATAAATTCTGGCCTAAGAATGATTTATCAATGGTCAAAGCAATACATAACATTGTAAACATGAGCTTGAGAATTGAGGTTATTAACATTCATGTGATTAAATGTCTTCCTTTGGAAATGATCAAATGACAGGTATATCATTAGGCAGTTTTTTAAGATCCCCTATGCATTAAGATCCCTATTTTAGTAGTTCCTTAAGCACTATGCCCCTGCTGTCCATTCTTGTATGTTCTTTGGAGTACATTTCACAGGGTCAAAATGACTGTCTTAGTTTAAATAGTGTTCTCTTTTGAGTGGCACAAATGCTTCCAACATGTGATACTAAAATGTGTACAAACAGTGTTCGAGTTTCACCATCCTAATTTAAGGAAATTATTTAGGAAAATGGCAAGAAGTGAACTGTATCATCACTCTTACCCTGTGCCAGTCAAAGGCTTAGCACTAATTTTTGTACATTTGAAACAAAGACATTACTGGTATTTGTGGATGAGTTCAGCTGCTCCTCTGTCGTTCTCCAACTCAAAGGTGACTTTCTCACTGTCTCTTTTGCAGTTCTTCATTGTGTTGTTGGCTATTCTTCTGGCGGAGTTGATCCTACTCATCCTCTTCTTCACCTATAAGGATAAGGTAAACAGGATTCAATCCTGTAACTGCCGGATGCTTGCATATGTCATGCACGTCTTCATCCAGTATCTGCAGGGCAGTCAAATGCTCAAGCTGTGCTATGAAATTGAGTGATGGTGTATTGCTGTACATGGTAATGGTACTTCTAAGTGCCCTTCTTTGAATCTGTTAATTACTTCTTGTTGTTGACAGGTGAAAGGTCAATCCAAACAATTTAGTTAGTTGTTTAGATCTGTGCCCAGCATGTGAGTTGACTGGGAGTGAATCAGGATTGCTTGCTGTTCTGCATGGTGGTCTACAGACCAGTCCAAGCCTGACAACTTACATCAGACACCAGGGTCTACTTGGGGCTGTCGGCCCCCATGGCCTCCATGTGGCTGTCCCAACATCAATGTAGGGGCACAGGGAACACAAAAGGTCCCATATCAGGCTGTGAAGGACTGCAGTTAGATTAAAAATTTCTATCATGTGCTTTAAATTTAATCTGGAGTTAGATAATAAAAAAAAAACCTTTTCTTTCCCTTTTGGGGGTTAATGTTAATTTAGTGCTTATTTTTACATGCAAAGTCTTTCAATAAGATCTGAAAGTGCATTTACCCCTAATTTTCAAATTATTTATTTGTATTCTTCACCAAAAGGTTGCCAGGGCCTGTTTTGTTGTTTAATCTCATTCTGATAGCATTTCATAATGTGCTTATAGGTTTTAATGAATTTAATGTAGAGAGATCTTGAATTCCTTAAATTACGCATCTCAGAATTTAATTTTACTGGAATTCATCTGCAGGTGACAGGTTTTGTCCCTCACTCCAACAGACTTGTCCACGGTGTCAGACTAGTGATGAATGACTGCCAGTTTAATAGTGGATCAGTGAGTTTTGGCTTAGGTTAATCAATTTGTTTCCGAGCACAGTGAGCTGCCCGGTGGCACAGATGGGATCATTATTGCCTAGAGCCACTGGACATTAATCATTGACAGTTTTAGTGTGGTGATGTGGACTTTCCATTCCATAATCGTAGGATGTCTTTGAAATCTGTCTGTCCATGATTCACTGTTTAACCATGGGTTATTGGTATGATTATTGTACTTACACTCACAAGTTTGATTCCTCCCACGTGTTATTATGGCAAATAGCCGACTAGATTTGTGTTGCCATTTGTCTTCCCACAACAGACAAACAGGGTACATATTTATCTTATGAATGTCAATTTTGAACCTGAAAGTTGAGGAGGGAAAAAGTTGTTTTATGACATCAATGGAATCTTACCCAGAAATCTCTACTGTTCCATCAGCAGAGTAGTATAGTTTGATTATTTTGATGTTGATGCTGGTTTCCAGTCCTTTTCAACACAATCCTCTCACACTCTCCATGTCTTTTTATCGCTGGAGTGAGGGACCATCTGACTATAGCAGATGGCAAGGCCAAAGACCAGATTTAGAAGAACAGCCCTTGACGTCATGCTCCCAATCCAAGGTGCTCTGAATCCACAGTCTGCCTATAGACCTGCTGTTTTAACAAAAAACAAGCTGAAAATTCGCTGTTTGCAGGTGTTCAGGTGTGTTGGTAGCCACTGTGTTCTGGTGCTTTGTGCTGAAGGGAGTGTGGCACTAGTGCTTGTTAATATGATCCTCATCCAGTGGTTAGTATGACATGAAGGCCCCATAGGACTCATTCCTTTGAGGGTCACCTCGTCTGGTCCCTGAGAGGCTGGGGAGCAGTGGAAACCCAGCAAAGTGAGAGCTAACAGCTTACCATCCACCCAGGGCTGCACAAAGCAGGGATTTGACTGCTGGCTGTACCCCCCAGCCCGGGCCAATCTGTCCAGTTCCCATCACAGCAGGGACAGCCTGTGCGCGTCAAATGAAGTAGAGCGTAACTAATTTGGGGCGGTGGGCTCATATGTAAAGGCCTACTGCTGCTCAGGGTAACACAATGGGCACCAATGACTCATTGCAGAGCTGGAGGGAGTGCAACCTGTAGTCTGTGGCCACACACTCAGGGCTAGTTGTCCAATTTACAGAGCAAAGTTCATCAACACCATTATTACCCCAAACACTTGACACTATTAAAGAAAACAGGATGTCATCAGCCAGGCAAAGGGCCAGGTTTTTGTTAGCAATAAGTTGAGAAGCATCAGAAACTTGGCTATAACTAATAGGATCCTGTCCAGGATCAGTACAGCCAATAGCAGTCTGTCTAGGACTGTCACAACCAATAGCATGCTGGCCAGGGCCATCTCAGCTAATAGGGTCCTATACAGAATTATCACAGCTAATAGGATCCTGTCCAGCACTTTCACAGCCAATAGGATCCTGTCCAACACCATCACAGCTAATAGGATTCAGTTCCGGACAATCACAGCTAATTGGTTCCTGTCCAGGTCTGTCAAAAGCAATAGGTACCTGTCTAGGACCAATCCATATTCAGTCTGTAGCTACAGCCAAGGTACCCCCTACCCACGATCAAACAGTCCTATTGATGGATGTGTACTCTGTCTCGGCAAGGTGAGATACAAGCTTTCTGTTACAGCTCCAACCAGAGAACATAAGGCTGCACATTGTGAACGCAGTGTGTCCTGCCTCCTCTTAGAGAAGATGTGACACATCCTGAAGGGGCTGCTGCTGCTTTTTTATAGAGGAACCAAGCTCCGTGTTGATTTAAAATGGAAGTTTGTTCAGGTGCTTCATAGCTGGAATCACTATAAGTGAAACAACACTATACCACACACAAGGCTTCTTCCCATTTCCATAGTAATGTACTGTAATATAGTCTATGAGACTGTATCTGGATCTTCCAGTGTGCAAACAGAAAAGCACATAGCTATTTTTGCCATAAAAACAAGTTTATGATGACAGTAGTAAAAAGAAAATAATCCTCCATTTAAGCATCCCGACTGCCACATTGTCAGATCATATGCCAGTTATTGGTTCTTCTCTTCTTTTTGGCATTTTAACTTTGCATATTTGGTTAAAGCATTTGCTTACTCCTAGCTGACTCCCTTTATGTATTTTATTGAAGCTCACATCAGAAGAATATTTTTAAAATGTTCTGGCATTTGCCAATCTAAGAAGGTGTTTTTTTCTGGCCTATCCCCCATCCTTTCATGCTAAGCTCAGTCAGTAATTTGGTATTAGGTGTAGTGTTTTATCCTTGCTATATCCTTCACCATCAAAAATAATTTCTGGTGATTTCTTGGGGGTGGTATGGTGGAGAGTGAGATGTGTGAAAGAATGAGATATGTACAATTCCCCAGACAGTCCCAAACTACTATAGAGTACTGTAGTATACAGAGTCCTCTCACATCTTTGCTGAGGTTCAAATTGATGACCAACATTACAAAAGTGGGATACACTGTACAGCAGCACAGCTGAATGATAATGAACCTGTGGCCCTCATGGGTTTCTGCATTTCACCAGTAGCCCAAGGAAAGCTCACGTCACCTGCTTTTCCCAGGACACCAAGTTGTAACCTGGCTCAACTGCATCTAACTTCTGAGATCAGATCAGAATGGATCCATCCAGAGTGACATGGGCCTCACAAAGTACTTTTATCATGCTTTGAAACCATTTGCATATCGTGAGGAGATTTGGGTTTAAATTACAGCAATTTATGATTTTAAAGTTTGCAGCACTGTCTCTGACAGCATTCTTCAGATAGATAATTAGAAAACAGCCAATCCCAGCCTTCCACAATTAGACCCTTATGGAAATGCAGTAGCATTGGTGATAGTGTCATGGATTTTTGGTATTTGGATTGCTCAAGGCCTTCTTACATGACCAGAAGGTTAAGCATAGTGGGCCAAGGAACAATCACACACACACCATAATTCCGAACATAAAAAGTCCACTTCAGAATAAACAAGAACAAGGAAAGATCTGTGGATGGTTTCATGACTGACTGCTCCGTATCTACAGGGAGGGTTTGGCTATTGGCTGTCTCTGATGAATATAATATTACTAGTGATACTGTTTCCCCAGGGGGGACATTTTGTGTTGTACTGTATAGCATTCTTCATTATGTATTACATATTACACAAATTACATTAGTAAATGTGTGTTGAATTATGCGCCTTTTATTTGCTATTCTGTATTAGTTGAAGATCCAATAAAATTCAGTATCTCAAAAATGCAGACTGCAGACAGGGAGTAAATACATTCCCATTGTATTGAAAAATCCTACCCTCCACAAAAAGTTGAAATCTGTACAGACTGAAGTTACTGAAGCTTCATCTGCATGTGTTGTAGCAGTCCCATCAGCAAAGCCCCAACAGCCATGAAGCAGGGATCAAGCATAGCTGCCTGTTTCACTGGGGAGATGTGGAGCTCAATTGCTTAGCTTTGGTCCAGCAGAGACCAACACTGTATCACTATAAACATTTCTGTCAACTGCTACTGTGTAAAACCTTGGAGTCCTTCCTCATCGCTCTGCAAGGAACACCATCAGACATGAGCAACATGTCAATCAAGTAATAAAGATGGCGCCGGAGAGAGGTGACATGTTGCATGCTACTCCTCAAGGACTTTTCGTTTTTGTGTCTGTATTTTTGTTATTGTCCCTGTTTGTACTGCCTGTTCGCTGTTTCATTAAGTACGACCATTCAACATTGATACACATCGAAGCAACAAATGCACAAGTCATGACTTTTGAAGTTATCGACCAGGGGCTGCTCGCCACAATAACTCGAAACTACGGTGGTGGACGCGACTCACCCGATCATGCCGGAGGACGTGGAGGAGAAAACGTGGCCGGTGTGTTGGGATCCAAGTGAGGGCAAAACGCCGTGGACTACGACTAGCATTTTCCTGGCCAATGTCCAGTCTCTGGACAACAAACTGGACGATCACCATGGTAGACTTCGTCTTCCGTGAGATCTGCATGGCTGGTGTGTTTTCTGCCTAACAGAAGCATGGCTCACCGCCTGCACACTGGATTCAGCTGTCCAGCCTGACGGCTTCTCTATCTACCGTGCTGATCGGTCGGTCTCCTCCGGGAAAAAGAGAGGTGGAGGGGTATGCTTCCTCATCAACAACGCATGGTGTATGGATGTGGAAGTTATCTCACAAAGCTGCTCTCCGGACCTGGAGTGTCTGATCATCAAGTGCCGGCCATTTTACCTGCCTAGGGAGTTTACAGCTGTGCACAAGGCGGCTGTTTACATCTCCCTGCAAGCAAACACCAGCAACGCACTTAAGGAACTATACCGCCTCATTACGGACTGCGAAAACACACACCCTGAAGGTCTGGTTATCATCGCCGGGGACTTCAACATAGCAAGCCTCAGGTCGGTTTACCCCAAATACTACCAACATGTCTCCTGCCCCACCAGGGGTGCTAATACAGTGGATCACTGCTACACCGCACACAAAAACGCGTACCGCTCACTCCCGCGGCCGAACCTCAGGCAGTCAGACCATCGCTCTGTGCTGCTCCTCCCTGTTTACAAGCAGAAGTTGAAGCGTGTTGAACCGGCCGTGCGAGAGGTACACTGCTGGACTCCGGAAGCGGAGGAGACACTTAGGGACTGCTTTGAATCTGTGGACTGGGATGTTTTCAAAGAGTCTTCTGGAAATCTGGACGAGTATGCCACTGTGGTTATGGGCTTCATCAGGAAATGTGTGGAAGACTGTGTACCCACAAAATCTGCACGCATATTTCCCAAGCAGAAGCCCTGAATGTGTGCTGAAGTTCGCCGGCGGATCCAGGAGCGTAGCAGTACGTTTCACTCCAGAGATACTCAGACATACAAAAAGAGCTGGTATGATCTCCGAAAAGCCATTAAATACTCAAAGCGTCAGTATGCCCACAAATTAGACTCTCTGTTTAACAGCACAGCAGATGCTCGTCGCATGTGGCAGGGCATTCAGTCGATCACGGACTACAAACCCCGGACACACGCTTGCTTTGAGCTTGCTAACACGGACAAGCCCGTGCGTCCCCCCGCAGCGCCACAAGACTCCAGCCTGAGGCTGTCCGAGGATAATGTGAGGAGGACTTTTTCCCGACTCAACATCCGTAAAGCACCCAGCACAGACGGAGTTTCAGGCCACGTCTTAAAAACATGTTGCGACCAGCTAGCTGCTGTTTTTACAAATATTTTTAATACATCTCTGAGAGTTTCATCTGTCCCCACCTGCTTCAAGTACTCAGCCATCATCCCTGTCCCTAAGAAAAATAAAATAGTCTGCCTTGATGATTACCGCCCAGTAGCACTTACTCCCATAGCCATGAAGTGCTTCGAGAGGCTGGTGCTAGAACACATCAAGGACATCATCCCT
>JAODLC010000065.1:29616107-29632356 GCA_026781145.1 Hippopotamyrus pictus | reverse complement strand
CAATTCATGGCACATTTAATTAATTAATTATTGGTGTATTTATTTATTTAATTTTGGCACTCTTAGCCCTCCATATGTTGGGTCCTTTTCATGTAATGTTGACCACAGTGATTAGTATTGACTGTCCAAGTCCTGGAGATGCCCCTCCCATTATTGGAGTTAATTGTTTACACATTGAGCAGCCCAATTTACACGAATAGCCATTAAGTCTTTGACACAGATGCAGTCATGAGACGGCCGTGAAAAGTACCCCGGGCTGAGAGGTCAAAGTGTGTCGTTCATTCTTTCTCCAGACAAAAGGTCACCAGTCTTTGAAAACATCACCCAGAATAAGTCACAGATGCCAAAACCATCCCTCCCCTTCAGACATTTTTGCTTTTTTTTATCCTTGTTCTGAACAGGTCAGAGAGAATGCCAAGCAGGACCTGAAGGATGGGCTTGCTCTGTACAACACTGATAATAATGTTGGTCTGAGGAATGCCTGGAACATCATTCAGGCAGAGGTATGGGCTTCCAGCCAACGCTGATGTCTTCATCTGCTGGATTCATGTGTACATTTCAGCAAATTAGAAACAGCTAGATCCTAAATATGATCAAATGACAGAACATGAATTCTGAAAGAGCCAAAATGATCAATCAGTATGGCTGGTCTAAGATCTAATGGCCAAGAGTGCTCAGGATAAGTACTGAACGAGTGTATGTATGTTTACATGCCTGTGTGTATAGTGGAAGTGCTGTGGTGTGACGGGCTACACAGACTGGCATGAGGCCCTGCAGGAGAGAATGGTCCCTGACCGCTGCTGCCAGGAGCACTACAAGGAGTGTGGCCGGAATGTCACCAACATGTTCTGGAACCGAGTGAGTATCACTATAGCAACAGGTGTGACAGATTATCTTGTTATGTTCATCCTTTGTAAGTTTTTTTCTAGTCACGCTGTGGCTTTTTTATGTGTAAGGAGGTGAATGTTTCTGAATGTAACAAACATACATTTTGGTACATGAAGGTTTATTGTTTATTTTTCAAGGCTTGGCACATAAACTAATTCCTCAACATTCTTAGGGCTTTGCAATGAAATATTTTACAAATTAGGCCTCTTTCTCTATTGTACATACTGTCCTGACTCCTGCAGCGTAGAATGTAGCACATTTTCTTAGATTTTCCTGTGATAAAGATCCCAAATTAAGAATTTAATGGCTCAACTGCAGCCCTTCTACACATGCACACTTGAGCCATGTTTTCTATCCTCCACAGGGTTGTTACGAGAAGGTGGAGGAATGGCTACGTGACAATAGACACCTCCTGGGCACCATTGGCATGTGCATACTGGTAGTACAGGTGAGGAGAGATGGCTAGAAATGGCCACCAACTCTTTTTGCCAAATGAGCTGAATCAGCAAAAAAGCTTGCAAAGAGCACTTCCTGAAAATTGCTTTCTGTGCTAGCTTTTTGTTTACACCCAAGCTTTATTCCTTGTTTAGGACTGACTTTTGTGGGCATTGTAGTGAAGTGCAAGACATTAAGCACAAGTAACGATGCATGCCAAAGAAGTGGTGTCGCTTGTCATCGGTCACGAGTGTATTAATCACTGCAGAGCAACGATGCATGTAGGTGGCACGGCTGGGATTGGGGGCAAGGCTTTTATGAAAGATGGGGTTATTTTTGCATCAGGAAGACCTTCAGGGGGTGTCTGAGGAGCCATCTCTGCCTCAGATAGAAGGCAATCACTATGGAGCAGTGAAGAGTGCCTTCCAGAGAGTGGATGACTGGCTTTCTCACTCACTACATTTACATGAACACTAAGATAATCTAATTATTGTGTTAGCCGCACTAAACCAGACTTTTAAAGTACACGTAAACATATTAATAAATCATACTAAATCGAATTTCTCTTAGTCGGACTAAGACAATGCGATCGGGAGTCGATTGACTCTTGCATGAGTACATTCAATCGGACTCAAACTGGCCTACTGTAGACGCTCTGCTCTGCAGTCCCCCTTGGGCTTTGACCCGGAAGGAATAGAAGAAGCATGGGGCATAGCAGAGAAAGTACAGTGGTACCTCGAAACTCAAACTTGATCTGTTCAGATCTCCAGATCGAATCCTAAAAAGTTCTGATCGAATTTTGCCCATAAGATATAATGGAAAACCAATTAATTGGTTCCCGGCCACAAAAAATTACACCTAAATATGTTTTTTTTAGCATTTAAACACAAAATGAACCGAATAAAACAAGAAGAGCAAATACTGTACTAAACACATTTATCAAAACAGTAATTTGTAAAGTAAGAAAATAAATGTATCCAAACAATGTGTAAAGTTTAAAAGAAAACAATGTGTCCTGCCCCGATCATCTGCTCCTTCCGTGTGAAATCCCCCTGTGCTCAGCTGTTTCTGATTGTTGTCATTAGTCCTCTGTATTTCGTCCGCGTTTCAGTTTGTTTCCCCAGGCCGGTCATTGTATTGTCCTTTTGCCTGCCTTATCTGTAATTAAACCCCGTATTCCCGATACCCTGACGTCTGCACCTTTGTCTCCGTTCTGTCCCCGCTCGGCATGACAATATTATCATAATTAAATGTACTAATGGTTGATTATTAATATTTGAATAATGAATAAGAAATCGTTATTTTTAAATGTATTTTATTATATAATAATAATTACTGTTACTGTCTATCATTGTCACAAATTTATTTTTACTGTCTAAATATATGTATTCAGCTAGTGTAAACATGCACGATGCTATCACAGCGAATGCGAGGCTGAGACTGAAGCGTTACCCTTTGTTTCCGCTGAGAGACATGCCGCGTGACTCATTTCTGCGCGTACAAGTTATCTCAGGTCAGCGTTCACGGTTTGACATCTGAGATTCAGATCGAGCTCTAGGTAATTTTTTTTCGACCTGGTTGGTTCGACTTTTAAGAAATTTGAGTTCCAATGAGTTTGAGAACTGAGGTACCATTTTACATGTAAACATACTGACTGTGTTAGTCATGCTTTGGTTTGGGCCTGGAGCAGTAGGATGATCAGCTCTGGGGATTTTTAACCAGACTATGTGTGACTTGTGAGATTGGGTGTTTTAATGTTTGTCTCTGGCTACGTCCGCACTAATGCGTTAAAAAAGTGCATTACGGGAGTCTCCAAAAGAAAAAATCAGTGTCCGCACTACCATTATCACTAGCGTTGAAAAAAACTTCTACATTCACACTGCTCTGTGTAAAAGTCAAATCGTGTAGAGACTACACAAATAATTAGCTTTAGCATTTGTGTAATGGTATATATTGTGTATGAGTGGTTGTTATTGTATATATTTTTATATATAATTTTTCATTTGCACATTTATCCAAAGCTTTTTTGTGATACATTTTTAGAAGTGACGCACTTTATGTTTTGTTTGTTGTACCTCGAGCACAACATGTCATTTGCATGTTTTTTGTCCAGCCAATTTTTTTTTTATAATTCTAGAAGTGGTGACGAATATATTTTAAATAATTAATTTTGACTTTGATTAGTAATAAAGTTCAGTTTTTATAAACGCTTGACTGTTGATTAATCTCACACACAACCATGTGTTTAAAATAAAAGTAACACAGCAACAACACAGGGATCCAGATATTTAGTTACACGCACCCCTCTCTCTTCCCATCATTTTCAGTGCACTCTTGTCTTACTGTAATGTTCGATGGCCGGATGTCTTTATGATAAGTTAGAGCTGCACTTAAACTTGGCTCAAGTGCAGTCTTGTTTTGAGCTTCGCAATAGTTGTAAACAGCATACAATGTACACAAAACATGATTTAGCTGCATACAAATAAGCAAAACAACATATGTCAGGTAGCAAAAGTCCTGTACATCCTCCATGTTCACATGTGGCTTACTTCCGTGAAAACAAAGGCAAAGCATTCTTCATTCCCCTGAAAAATAACTAATAAAGGAGGACTAGGAAAAGAGACATCAAAACAAAGAGAGCTAATCAGGAAAGGGTCACAAACCAATCAGAGGTCACTGATGTAGGCGTAAAAAAATTGTAACGTTTATGAGCATTCACACTAATGCATTTACAGAAGGATTAACTTTTTTACAGCACTGAAATTTTCTCCATTTCAGGGAAAAAAAGATCTGCATCATCTACAGAGCCCCTGAAGGGACCTGTGCACGACTTTCGCATACGCACAGGATACTTTCCATGCATACAAGATAATTTCGTGTGAG
This sequence comes from Hippopotamyrus pictus, assembly GCA_026781145.1. Taxonomy (NCBI): domain Eukaryota; kingdom Metazoa; phylum Chordata; class Actinopteri; order Osteoglossiformes; family Mormyridae; genus Hippopotamyrus; species Hippopotamyrus pictus. The sequence continues at coordinate 29,628,150 of JAODLC010000065.1, read as the reverse complement.
CACACGAAAGTAAGAGCTTTTTTTTGCACTCCTTTGCATCCCTTCAAGGACTCCGTAGATGGAAGATCAGAAAAAATGCGTTATTAAATGAAAATGTATTATTGCGGTTGTACCCTCTGTATGTTTCTGTGTTTTGTGGGGCTGAGGGTGTGTGTGTGTGGATTATGTTTACATTACATTGTGGGGATCAAATGTTCCCCACAAAGTAGTAAAAACCTGGTATTTCGACATTGCGGGGACCATTTTTCAAGTCCCAACAAAGATCTGTGAATGCAATCAAGGGGGTGGAGGGTATATATGTGTGCGTTTTAGAACACAGGGGGTTTACAGTCATATGTTTCTGTGCTTTAGGGAGCTGAGGGTGTGTGTGTGTGTGTGCGTGCGTGCGTGCGTGTGTGTCTGTTTTACAGCATGAGGAGCTCATGTGTCTATGAGCGTTTGTGCCTCTTCAGTACAGGGGGGTGTGGGAATTGCCACATCCCCCTCCCAGCCTGCCAGCTGTGACACACTTCTTCACTGTCTACTGCTGCCATATCTGCTGGGAGCACATGGGCCCTCCCTAATGAAAGTGTGTGTATCCCAGCCTGGCTGCCCTTGATAAAAGCACTGCTACCTGACTTGGTGTGATGCCACACTGTCCTGTTCATGTCAGGTTTCAGCTTATTAAAATCTCAAAGAACTTTTAGAGACTGCAAGATTTGGGTTGCCTCTCTTTTATCACATTAATTTATCATGTTGAATTTCCCTCCAAAAAAATCTGCTGGTCTAATTCAGTCACTCAGATTCGTGTGAAGAGTGCTATGATTACAGAAGCGCATTTTCCAAGCATTCATGGTGCCTATGTTGATTATGAATTGCATATAACATGATTTACAGATGCTTTGGAATATCCTTCATATTTTTGCACAAAGCTAATACAGCTGTCTGTGTGACTTACAGCTGTATACAGTCATAACTGTTATACATAACACTGACATGTTTTATAAATAAGGGCACACACATTACACTGAACATGTGTCATAAACAGGTACACGCAATCACTAGCATGTTCCACATGCATGTTCCCAGGACTGCAAATTTATGCTTGGATCTGACCCAGTGCACACACCTGAATTCTGAAACTTCCTGTTTCTCCAGCTCCTGGGGATGGCGTTTTCCATGACGCTGTTCCAGCAGATCCACCGGACAGGCAAGAAGTACCACGCCTAGATTGGCCTGGTAGAGCTAAGCCCCTGACCCCGATGTGGGGGGACTGCGCTGGACTCCATGACCTGGCCTATCCTGTCTCAGGCCAAGCACCTATCAACAGTGCCCCTCCCCTTTATTTGCTGTTCTCAATTTAATTTGCCAAAGAAAAATCGGTCAGGAAAGATGAAGGGCATTGACTTTGGGGAAGGGGCACTTCTTGGCAATTTTTTATTGTGTTTTGTCTTTTTCTTTCTCCTTGGACTGACACTGTGGGAAGCTGGAGATATGAAAGCACTGCTTTTCTGAAGGCCGGGTTTGCCCCACAGGGCACAAGAAATCAATACAGAGGCAACTCTCATACTGTAACCCCATATGAGGTGAAAGGATTCAATTACCCATGACTGCTGATGGCAGCTCCCACTCTTAGTATAAAGGCAGAACCTAAATATAGCATGCTGAAGTATATACATATTTTTTGACTCAGTGGATAACTGTCTTATTTAAATATAAAAACATACCCCCCACACGCACAACTGTGATTTGTTAAAATCTATGAGAGCATATTGATACCTTGTTGAGGATCAGTGCATGTGATTGGTGGTTGTGAGCTGTGGAAAGGGGGATGGCCCTGACATTATCCCCATGTGGGGGAGACAGAGGGCAGGTTCTGAGTTGGGTGCTACCCCTCCAGGTACTCACCCACACAATGGCAGCCAGCAGCTTCCTTCACCAAAGCTGGTGAAGCAGTTTCAATGGGTGTCTGAGTATGATACATCTGACTATGTGTTGTTCTGTTTGGTGTGTGACATTTTCAGCACAGCAGGGACACCTCCACACATTTTGACTCCTCTTTGATTCTGCTTTGGGTCCCATAAGATTGACTCTTTGCAACAACGGGTGTCTTGTGTTTCTGTTTTGTAGACACCCACTTGGTTCTGTTGTCGCTGTTTGTTGTGCAGGAGTAGTCATTCTGATTGTCTTCCATTGTTTCTGTTTTGACAATTTGGGTTTTCCAACTGATGCAGCAGAAAGGAAATCTAATGTCTGAGTCCATATTTCCATCAGCATCTCCAAATGGGATCCTTCCTGCCTGGTGCGGGTTCTCCTCAGCTACATGTGAGGCTCAGTGCAAGGAGCCTGATAGATGGGGCATCAGTCCTCTTCACACATCATCTTAATGGTGTTTCTGTCCATAGAGCTTTGGTCCCATAGTCATTTAGAAATATAATATTACATAAGATATAAAAGGCACTTAGGATAACGAGTGTTAAACAACTGAAATATTCCATCTTTAAGAGATTGCTGAGCTGTGAGGTGAGAGGGCTGGGGCTGGCAGGATTTTAGGGTGATGTTTAGGGCTAGAATAATACCAGAAGCGGATACGAGATCTGTTGCATGTTGGATGGCATTTTGAGGTAAGAAGACTCTGTGTATTCCAAAATCTGTAACTGAACATCATCACAGATTTCATATACTGTGTGTGTATATATATATACACACACACACACACACACACACACACACACACTGCTCGGCCAAAAAAAAAGTTTTCGTTGGACTTCCTTTAGCGCGCATTTGTTATGGCATTGTTTCCACAAGCTTATACAACATCTCACCCTTTATTTTCATTCGGATTTGCATTCATTTCTCACGGAGATCCTGTACTGACAAGTGAGTTGAACAACCCCATAAAGCCTCCTTCAGCATATCCCAAAGTCCTTCAATGAGGTTAAGGTCACAACTCTGTGGTGACCAAGTCATGCATGAAAATGATTCCTCATGCTCCCTGAACCACTCTTTGACAATTTGAACCCAATGAATTTTAGCATTCTTGTCCTGGAATATGTCCATGCCAACAGGAAAGAAAAAAATCCATTGATGATGGTGTACCCTGGCATTTAGTAAATTCAGGTACTCAGCTGACTTTACTCTTTATTGCTGCATAACGTCACTGAGCTATAATATATAATATATTCCAGTCATTGGCTCTTAAGTATTTGCTGATATATATTGAAATGGCGACTTTTTTTCTTGGCCGGTCAGTGTGTGTGTGTATATATGTATATATATATATACATACACACACACACACACAAAAATTTCATGAACATTCCCCAAATATTGTGAGAGGGCACCAACTTACCAAGCTTAGCAACCGCCCCCCTGCAGCAAGCCTCACACCAGGCCTCTGACAACCAACCCCCCTCCCACCCTGGATTTTGCCACATGCACAGAATTGGGTGGTACAGTTTGCTGGGGGCTGGGGGAGGGCACCAGTGGTGAGGCTTGCCATCAGGGAATTAAAGATATTGTTATTTTAGGCCCACATTACTTTATTGTGCTTGGGTTCTGGCTCCACATAGACTTCAACTGCTCCTGTTCATAAAATTTGAGTGGAAACTGGACTGTGTTTGTTGGTGACACTTACTGAGTGCAGATTTTTACAGTGTGAACATTAGCAACCCCCCATAGTGAGCCTCACACCAGGCTAATGTTCATCAGCTTTTTAGAGTGGAAGAGATCGCCATATACACAGGGCTCCCATATACAGTGTGAGCACCCCACAGCTGTACTCATGGCTAATCTGTCGGTACATAAAATGATGACAATGTGTGTTCACCCTCAGTGCCCTGGCAGACTCTGCGGAATTGGAGCACGTTAGCCCCGGATTGTCAAATGTGCTATCCTTGCATTACTGCAACACACCATTGGTCTATAGGGCTGCTTACTTTGCAGGGTGTACCCGCCATCATGTGCATTGACATTGTGAGGGGTGGTCTGCACTTCCTGCATCTGAAGGTTGCCCTTTCCCACAGTAGACAATGGTTGTGCTTTGAACTGGCAGTCTGGAAGGAGACATGTCATTATTTATGTGGATAAAAACAAGTGCAACATCAAAAAAAAAGTTTTAACATTACCTGTGTGAACAGATTTAATTTAAAGTAGTTCATTTTAATTAGTGTGCAAAATTGTTCACTTTAAACCATTAAAACTGTAATATAAAAAATAAGAAGAATCTAATATCTAATCCGTTAGGCAACATTTTTATGTATTATATAAAACCATGCATTTCGTATAACAGTTGCTGATGGATTGATTTGTTTTGTCTCTGGGGAGATTCTTTTTTTTGTTTTAATTTACTAGGCTGAACACTGGTATTAAGCAGGTTGGCTGTGATACCCACAAAGTAACCCATAAGTCTTAAATTGCGCAAATATTTTAATAATGGAGTAAATATGAAGTTCTGAGTGTGGAGAGGAATGGCAATTTGGAAGGTGACACTCTGTGGATTTGTCTCTACATGACTTTGACCTTTGGCTCTCCCTCACAAACTTGGCTGAATCTTTATGATTGTGCCACTTCTCTTAAAGCTTGTAAGGAGATCCGTCACCATGTTGGAAATTTCACCCCATCCTGCTGCAGATAATCTTTGGTCCTGTAAAATGCTCTGACATTCAGTAACTGACATGCTGTCAGACTTGTCCAAACAGTCCTCCACTGTTAATCCACTGGTTTGTACAGGGCAGAAGGCATTCTCCACTGCTCTGCTCTGTCCTTCCAGAGGACTGCTATGCTGTCTTTGTTATACGGTCTCATGTTTCATAACCTTCACTGGATTTTTTTCTACTTTTTAATTCAGTGATTGTCACGTCTATTAAATGCTTTGTGGTTTCATTTAATGTATACTTCGTATTATAGTAAAATGGAATATTTTATAAATTTGTGTTTGAAACGGATCAGATTTTGCCCTATATGATTTATACAACCTTGTGAGAGGCTGTCTGTTGTATGTGTATGTGTATGTGTGCCTCCCAGTGCTTTTCGGTTGCTATTCAACTTGGGCCAGGGCATATAGTGCTACAAGTGTCTGCCTCCCATTTCACTAAGGTCTAAACATATGACCATCTTATTTTACTTAATCTGGTTTAAATCTTCATCTATTTCTTAATAAAACTAAATGTATCCCGACTTCCCAGAGCACTGTGTGTTCACTGTCATTCCCATAATGTTTTGTTTTAAGATTAATCTGTTGTTCACTATGTAAGCTGTTGCCTTTGGTGAATTGTTTCATTTGGATTGAAACGATTATCTGCCTAGTGACGTATTACGTATGTATAACTGGATTTTGGTGGATTCGCTCTTGTGGCAGCTGCTTTGTGATCTCCTCCAGCAGGGGGTAGGGTTTCAGCTCTAACACACATTGAAATGTTTAACAGAAATGCAAAATTTCAGTCACTGTGATTTTTAATGGAAGACTATGATATGTTCCCTTGTGTTATAACCTGATTTGAATTTGTACTGTTGAAGCTTTCCACCCCCCTTCAATGCAAAAAAAAAAATACATTAGACTTTGTATAGACTACTTTGTACCATTTAACATGTAAATAAAACCCATAGAAACCACAGTGAGGTGGAGATTTTTTTTTCCTTTTTAAAGCTTTGTTGTGAACTGAGTTATGGATGACTGCTTCAGAAGACAGGTGGGTTTACCCGCTCTGATCCAGCTACACTGCTGCAAAGCATCCCCCAGGGGAGACTCTCACTTTACTGACTTAAGGAACTTAAGGTTTTATTTCTAAATTTATCATTTTCTTAGCTATTATACGGACTGTTTAGGTGAAATGAGAACCATCATTACACAAGCATTACACTATCGCAAGAAGCTATACACCCAGAAAATGCCATCTGGGTACTAAGAAAGTCAGGGGGAGAGCAGACCCCAAACAGGATGCAGAGTCTGTCCTTTTGGAAAGACCAGAAACCTGAAATGTTTATTAAATCAGGGCATAACCTCCCAAAGGGAAAATGGTGAGGGGTAACAGGCAAACACAGTTCAGTTCCTCTTAACACTTCAGAGGAAGTGGAGTAGAGAGAGGACAAAGCTGAAAAGGAAATGCGTCACACCTGGAGAGGACGACAGTAGTCACCAGTCAGCAGGTCATTCTGTGGCTGACGGTGTCTCAGCTACCTAACCTTCCCTTCCAAAGAGGTAAGGAAGGGCAGCTTTACGCTGTTGATAGCAGAATTCAATTAAAATATTAAATACTCAAGCTTTCAGTGTGATAGTTTATGTTTACAAGCATGCCTGTGAGTGTCAGTTGGCTGAAGTTACTGCTTCTCAGTTTTATAGCAGCATTCCTGATGTTTCTGTTTATTTTAGGAATGTTGTGTCTCAGTTGCGTAGCAATGCCTGCCAAAGGTGAAAATTCATCCTACCCTGCAGCTTCTGATCTAAACCAGTATGTTAGTCTACAGAATATCCATCCATCATTTTCTATTATAATGCAAATGTCAAATTGGAAGACTTATGCCTCTTGCACATGTTATAGTTTAAGAGAATCTTGACAAAAATACATTAATGTTGTAAAACATTTTTTAACTTACTGATTTTTATCAGTAGAAGCCTTGAGTTTTTTTTACATTTTCTATATGTAATGAGTCTCTTGTCTGTGATCTTATGTGTAAATGTAAGTTATTTTGTCTGTATCCGCATTCCTGTTTATACAAATGTGCAGGCCTGTAACTTTAATGATGTTCCAGCAAGTTAAGAAATTACTGTGCAATTAACCAGAGATATGGGCTCGTGCGTGTTGCATTGCACTTTTCATCAACACAAGCATTCTGTGATTTGCTAAAACATCATAAATTGCATAGAATGCAATGTATGATGTTCCCACTAGTGCATTTTGTTGCAGTGCATTTCTCTGCCCTACTCTGGATACAAACGCATTCCAATGCATTTTTTACTGCATCTTTTTCCCCACAAACACTAGGGACAATTATTGAAACAGCTAATACAATACAACATTAAAAAAGTAATAAAGACGGACAAAAACGTGGACAAAGGAAGATGGAAACACAGAAAAATACATGTGAAAATTTTTTTAAAATAACGCCATATAACGTTGCGTTTTTCATGGCATTTTTGGCTTCCCTAGTATGAACATATCCTAATACATAAAAAAACCATTAGTCACATTGTCCAAACATCTAAGGAAAAGTACCAATGTTTATTTGAAGCATTCTGAGTAAATTATCCTAAAAAAAATCACACATCTGCAAGATAAGATAAATCAGCATTATCTGGAAATATTTCCACAAAAGCCAAGTGAGTATAAGTACCGACGGAATCCTGCTGTGGAAGGTGGTTATTTGATGACCGATGGGCTTGGGGGCTCTCATCCGCTTACTGTTTAAAAAGCTTTGATAAGCCTCACAGTGTAATTTTAGATCTCACAAACTAGCAAGTGAATGTTTCTCCCCTGTGCTATCTTTCTGTTAGGTTCTATAGGTGATGCAGGTGTCATGGATATGGATTAGCAGGTAGGTAGGGCCAGGATGAGACTGGGGGCTGCTGCAGCGGAGTGGGCTTTAGTCTGAGAGAGAAGGGGCACATTCATCTGATTATTGTTATGGCTTAAGGAGAACGATTTGAAACTGCAAAAAGCTACACAACACAAAATCCTTAATCCTCCAGGAAATGCTTCCTTCCCTCCTGACTTCCCTCCGATTGTCGCCGCCCAAAAACTCCTGACTTGACACTCTCGTCTTCACCTTACTCGGCTCTCCCTAAAGCTTTACCAAAAAACTTATAGTTTTAATTTTTCTCTAGAAATCTACAAACGATGAGTAGCTGGGAACTAGTGGCAAAACTAGAAAATTGACTTTGAGTGTGCCATGGGAAAATAAGGCTTGCAAGAAGGCAAGCATAATAAAGTAATGTCTGTCTATAATATCCACTGCTTTAATTCCTTGAAGGCCAAGCCTCTGACCATTGTTCAAATTAGGAAACTAATTTATAAATACATGCCTGATGGCTGCTACACTAAATGTCATTCAGTCTTCCAAATGGTTTGAAAAGCAAAGTTATGCATGCCTAAATACACATCATTGCAGGCAGTCTGAGCCTTACGCTCATGTTCTCATTACTTTACAAGTTTGAAAACATATTAAATATATTTATTTACATTAAGAAGCAGTATAAGTGTATTCATTCAGGAATTACAGCAAGCCTGTTTTGCTTGAGTACAACAATAGTTCTGATCACTCAGTAATACACATACTTGCCTTGGTAACAGGACAAGACAAGATTAAAAACATAATACAGAACTCTGTGATTTGCATAAATAATATTACTGAAAACTGAGTCATTCTTTATTATAAAATTAATAGTAACACTAATGCAAGGTATAGGTCTCATGGCTTCAGTTTCAAACCGGTCCTTGAAAATTGTTGTGTTCTTACTAATTACTGATTATTCAATAATATTGCTGGACCCCTTAGAGAACTTAAAGCAAGGATTCAACTTTTAACATCAGGGGTTAAAAAAAACAGACCAGATCAGGAGCAGGGAGAGGACACTGAAGTACCACAGTGAATCAGTGACCAAAGTTTACTAAGTAATGAAGAGAGTGGCCAGGTGTTCAAAGCATCTACAGTAGAGTGGTGTCCAGTGAATGGCATGGAGAGGAACCCAAAGAACAGAAATGTGAACAAAGGCCTCCAGCTGGTGCCTGTCCCTGAACCAAATGAGGAACCAGTTAACAGAGCCAATGGGCTAAGAAAAATGTGCAAGAAGTGTATGAAGGCGGGCGTAATGCTGATAGCAAATTTCCCAAGAACATCTGCAACTGTCATTGGTGCCAAAGATGTTTCCACTAACTATTGAGGCCAATGACCTGAATATTACCTGCAAAATAAGGGGATTTTAGTATTTTGACATTCGCATCCGATATTAGCATATATATTAGACTGAGACAAGAATATGTAGCATTTTTTTTCAAGAGATCAGCTGCACTATAATCATTTGCTGATTGAAGGATGATGTTGTATGTGTGTGTGAATGTATCTTTTTAATGTTGCTGTTTATTTTACCCATGGCTTTTTTATGTGTTCTTTGTTTGTAATTTAATTATTTGCAAGAAAGTAATTCATTCAGCATCCTGCAAAACATCAAACAATGTGTGCAGAAAGAAATCTCACAGGAGCACATCCATAACTCCAGAGACACACACTTCCCCAGGCCTGTACATCTTTCAAATGGGCCTCCTCCACCTCAGACTTAAGCCATATCCTGTCTTATCCATATTCCAGCCCTTTAATTAAATGTAGCTATTGATCTGCTAAGAGGAGAATGCACTGTCAGCTGTATATAGCAATGGCTCCTCATTACATATTGGCTGCTTAGTCAATGATACAGCACCTTGCAGTCTATCATCCAGACACCTCAGACCACTGGTCTGCTGGTATTCACAATGCAGCTGTGCAGGACGGTGCGAGTGAACCATGTTCATGGTCCAGGGTGGCATCCTCTGGAACCCTGAAACTGGGTTTGTGTGGAAAACATGGCATTTATGTACTTCTGTGGCTGGCTTTCCTGTTCAGCCAGTCATACCAGATCTCCTGCTTAAGACCCAGAAGGCTGTGCACACTACTGCTGTGGAAATCAACTGCATAGACTAGTGACCCAATGATTGTCAGCAGGGGCCTTGCTATGTATTAGTCCTGCCTGTAGAGGATGCTAGAGGCTTGGGAACAACCACCTGCTTTGACAGTCTAACAATATGTCAGAGATGACTAGCCACTCACGCCCACTCAAGCCAGGAATATTTCTTTAGTAACATGATTCTCCAGCTTGCTGGACAGTTCTAGGGGGTCCCAGTTCCAGGCGGTTGAGAGGGGTAATATCAGCCAAGGCTCAGTCAGTGGGCTTAGGCCACGAATTCTGTGGTTGAAGGTTTTATCTGTTCTCTGGTGCTTTTTCACTGTGCTACAGATAATACTGCCAACTGGCCTCTGGTGCTTGGAGCCTCAGAGGGGACCTTGCCCCGGTGATGGACATGGACCTGAACCTCAATCGAGCTGAGACCTTCTCCTTCATTAACCCATGGATCCGGTACTTTCTGTTCTTCTTCAGCTTCCTGTTCTGGGTAAGTTGGGCGCGGGACCTTCTGGAATTGCATGCACCAACTGCACTGACACCTGCATAACATATCATCCCTGCTAAAGCCAAAAGAAAGCATAAATAAAACATTAGGGTAATTAAATTTGCTTGTCAGTGTTCACCACAACCATTTTCTGGCCCCACTGTTAGCAGGAACATTGCTATAATACTCATACATTTTAATTCCTAATTCATATGGCATCTTTTTGTGGATATACATTTCTTTATACTAATTCTTTGTATGGAAATTGCACTCATTTTTAATAGTTAGGATGTCCCAGCACACTGCAGGATGTGTGGGCAGTACTTACACATTTAATACTGTGTTTATTTTGATGAACAGTGGAGTGTTTCAGTCCTATAACAGCATGGAGTGTGTTTGCACGACATTGTGTAAAATGGGTTTGAACTTTTTGCTAATGCTGTATGAGATACAGAAAATTGATCTGAGTTCTCTGATTCAGCTTTGCCTCAAGGTGATATTGTCCATTGGCATGATTATATCAGAGTTTATTGGCTTGAAAACAATGGTGCTGAGCCATACTTGCTGAAGGTGCAGGTGACCAATAACACTCGCCTGTTCTGAGCCTGGGTGAAGTGAGAGTACCACAAAGTATAATGTTATCTGGATGGGCTTAGCTCATCACCTGTGCTTGCAAGTATTTCATCCAGGTAAAAGAGAGACTGAGCTGGCTAATTCACAGTGAACAGCCTCATGATGCATTTGGGCATTGTCCCAGGGCTCTGCTGTTTGTCCCACGCCAAGGACTGTTTGAATCAGTTTATGCAGCCCATCTGTCTTTTGTTCTATTCTCTGTGAGCTGGTGGTCCAGCATAATCATCTGGGACACAAAGTGTACCCTGGCCTTCACAAAACAAAAGCATGTGCTGTGTCCCACATTCCTGGCACCTCTCTCTCTCTCTCTCTCTCTCTCACAGACTCTCTCTCTCTCTCTATCTCTTTCTCTCTCTCTCTATCTCTCTCTCTATCTCTTTCTCTTTCTCTCTCACACAGACTCTCTCTCTCTCACACACACACACGCGCACGCACACACACATACACACACACACACACACGCATGCTTATATTCTTATCTTTGTGGGGACTGATTACTGATTTCTATGGGAAAAACCCTAATGCCAACAACAACTTTAAGCCCTACCCAGCTCTAACCATAACCATAAGTAATCAAATAAAATAAAAAACTTTTTAGTTTTTTGATTGCAGTAACAGATTTTTGTAAATTTAAGCTTCTGCTTTTGGGGACTGAAAAATAGTCCCCACAACTTTAAAATAAATTTCTATCACATTGTGGGGACATTTGGTCCCCATAATGTAATACAGATGCTCCCCAAATTACAATGGTCCATGTTACGATATTTCAACTTTACAATGGGTATGATTATACTGTAAATTACATGAGATATTTAACACTTCATTATAAAATAGGCTTTGTGTTAATGATTTTGCCCAACTGTAGGCTAATGCTTGTTAGGTTAAAATGCATTTTTGGACTCCATAGCTGCTGGCTGACCAAGTGTTCAGTGGTGATTTTGAAAATGAGTCTTGGTCCTCCAGATCAGTTGGAGGATGTTTCAGTCTTATCTGTGGCCTTCTGGGTTTTGGCATACACTCCAATGATGACAATCAACATTTTTGCCATATGATAGGTTTATCCAGAGGTAGACTCATTGTAACCTGGAGAACATCTCTACGCATAGACACATCCATACACACCAGAGCATGTGAGCGGAGCGTTGCGGTGAAAATTTCCGCTCCTCGCTCACGAGGCTGTTGCCACCGCCCGCTCCCCCACTCTAATTCGCACTTAGACACTCCGCTCAACACCGCTCCTCGCTCCACTAAAATTTCCTCCCGCTCCAGTCAAATCGCTCCACGCTCGCTCCAAT
>JAODLC010000065.1:29571868-29584168 GCA_026781145.1 Hippopotamyrus pictus | reverse complement strand
TTGGACAGTACCCATGTCACTCCAAGGATACTGTCCAATCACGAACAAGAAGTTTGGTCCTACCCTTTCCGTTTTCTAAAATGTCGTTGTGTTTTCTGTAATGTCGTTGTGTTTTCTGTAATGTCTTTGTGTTTTTGGAAAAGTCGTTATGTTTTTGGAAAAGTCGTTATGTTTTTGGAAAAGTCGTTGTGTTTTTGGAAATGTTGTTGTGTTTTCTGAAATGTTGTTGTGTTTTCTGAAATGTTGTTGTGCTTTCTGAAATGTTGTTGTGTTTTGCCCTTCAGGGCCACCGTACTAATTAGACCTGTGCAGGTATTTGTTTCAGAAATGCAAATTACAGGGTGATTCCATAATTTTTTCCTCAACATTGCATGATTCCATATTTTCTTCCTCTACTTGGTCTGAAAAAAAGATGTGCCATTAATTGCAACAATGTCCTTTTATTTTTTGGAGGTATGTTTTACAAAGCCAGAATGTTCAGCTGTTAGGTAAAATGATTTTTTGTCATATCTGTGATTTCTTTTATGAACTACATAGGAAAACAACTAACTGAACATCCTCCAACAGTATTTTTTGCCAGGGGTTGTATTAAGCCTGTGCAGGTGGTTGTTTTCAACAGACTATACAAATAAATTTTGATTTAATTTGATCTTATTTTGATTTGCATATAGACTTAAAAAGCCAGCCTCACCTTCCACAGCCATTCGTTCCCTCAAGACTTGCTGAAGTCGGCTTTGCCGGTCTTCTAGCTCAAGTTCACGAGCACTAGGGGGCAGAGGGCAAGGTTTTAACTGCCTAGTTAGGAGGAACATCTCAGGTTTTCGAGTTACAGCAAAGCTGTTCAAATAAAGGCCAAAAAGTGGCCAGAAGAGTTTAACTTTAATACCAAAAACATGCATGGATGGCTCACAATATCATCAGCTCAGATTCGTAGCGGACCAAGGCGTTCTTCTCTTGGACCAGCTTGAACCATTCTTGCATGAGCTTGGGGTCGTCTTTCTTGCCCATTCCTGGGAGTGCCAAGGGAGAGAGGAGGTATGAGATGCAGGTAGCGGGGTAAAATCTCTTCAGGCTGATAGTGAAACACAATGGATGCAAAGGTGACAATGAGTGATCCACTGGGACAGAAGATGAAGTGGGGGCAGATTTTGGCTAGAGAAAAGCTGGCAATGCAAGCTGGGATACCAGTCCTGATCTTTGGTGGAACTTTACAGGTCAGAACCTACATCCTATACTGGAAAGTTTCTAACCTCACCAAGACTGTCAGAATTTGTACCAAACCAGCCAATAACAACATCAGAGTTAGTTTTCTGAAATAATCTATCAGTTTAGAATGTGGGATTCAAGCACACTCCACATCGAAATATAATTAAAAACCAACAATAGTTAATATACCCTTTAGTCAACTGTATAGACTGAAAGGTGGACATTGATCACAGAGCTGTTTGTGGGCCAGGAAGTCAGTGTTGATACCCTACCATCACATGAGTCCCTTTTAGATGTTCCAAGCTTTTGCTTAGGTGTTTGCTCTAAGTTCATTCTGCTGGTTTTGCTTCTAACTGCTTCCACCAAACCACTAAACCATTCTTTTTCTTGCTCAATGTGACTCCAGAAGTCTGCATCATTTTAATGCCAGAACCCACGTTCAGAAACTCGACATTCGCCCAGTGAGAGTCAATAATGATCAATAGACTTACACCAGTACAAGGCCTGTCATTTACACAAAGTATTACTCAATGACTTGTGGCAGAACTGCTTCCCCAGAAATGGGTTTTCTGTTTATATGTTTCATGAAGATCACTTTTTGTGCTTGAGAAAACTTAAAATTGAATGAATATGGTCCTACTGAATCTAAGTAATGTTGTTTTAAGATACCATTGTTTTCATCACAGCTGAATGGGTACAAATGGACAAGTCCTCATACTCCATTCATAATACAGGTTGAAACTGGAGAGGTGGGATTCTGGGAGCATGCAGCGCTGAAGACATGCGGTGCAGAGATTTGTAGTTTATCCATCCCGCCTATGGCACACAGACGGAGCTAAGCAGGTCAAGTGAGACATGGCGGGGAGGAGGGTGTGGCTCTCAGCTGCATTTGCTTAGAGGTTCGGAGACATAAAGAGCATGGAAAGCAGGATGGGGTTCATGTGGCATCTGGAACTCGCCCTTGCTTGTCTATAGTCCAGGAGGCCCCCCTGAGACCAGTCCAAAAGCAGTACCTCTCGTCTTGCATTCTGCCAAAAAGTTGACCCTTCCACCCTCTTGTCCACCCCCACCCACCTCATAAACACAAATAAGACACAATTAGCATGTGACAAAGATAAAACACCAGCCTCAATGGCACCAATCAGACAGGAATGTAAATTCTCACTCTTGGCCTAGAGAAATCACTGCTGAAGCAACAAGGAGACCACAAGGTGGAACAGAGCACTCAAGAAGTGTTTTGACTTTTTCAGGTTCCCTTGTGTTGTTATGCACAGAGTATGTCAAAGAGATGCACTCGATATTTAAAAAAAATCGACCTGTAGACACTACATTTCTTCACTGTGCAACACTGCTGAAAACACACACTTATCTAATTCTCAAACCCTAAGTAGGGCTGATATGGTTCATGGATCCATTTTTATGTCCGTATAAGACCTGGCTTTTAACGTGAACCCAGAAGTTTGGCCTCACCAACAGAGCTTTGATCATGAACCACAGGCGGTACACACAGATATGCTGGGCACAGGCCTTCCTCATTCTGGCTGCAGATCAAGGTTATGTGCCTCTTGCCCATTTCCAAAAGTCTCATCACTCATCAGCACACATCATGGACCATGTGGCTTCACTAATCAGCATTCTGAGTATGTCAGTCTACCTCCTTTCATTTGGAAGACTAACCCCCCCCCCCCCAACTTGTGTGTTCCAGACCAGTGGGTGTGGTGCTTTGTGTGGTGAGGTACGTCATAGCAGATACCGAACCATCACATCGCGGGGGAGTCTACCCAGCCGTGCCACACACGGGGAGAGGAGCGTGGGCTTCGGACACACGGGCGGCCGCTTGGCTGGTTGCCAGGGTAACCATGCTGTGGCCAGGGGCAGGACAGGCGGGGCTACATTACCTTCGGAGGAACAGCAATGGCAGAAGGTGACAGGTCTCCGACGAGGGGCCCCCACAATGGGCTCCACTTCCAAAAGACAGGCAAAGAGTGCAGAGCAGTGGGGTGGCGGAGGCGTGAAGGAGAGAGAAACAGAGAGAAAGAGGAAGAGACAGGAAGGCAATGG
Source organism: Hippopotamyrus pictus (assembly GCA_026781145.1). Taxonomy (NCBI): domain Eukaryota; kingdom Metazoa; phylum Chordata; class Actinopteri; order Osteoglossiformes; family Mormyridae; genus Hippopotamyrus; species Hippopotamyrus pictus. The sequence goes on along the minus strand of JAODLC010000065.1, from coordinate 29,580,901 downwards.
GCAGAGAGAGAGAGAGAGAGAGAGAGAGAGACAGCGAGGGACAGAGTGTAGAAGACAGGTAAGAGATGGCAGGTGGCGTGAAGAGAGAAGAAGAGGGAGACAAAATCAAAGGCAGTCTACAGGAAATTTGGGATGTAAAGCTGGGTTGAGAGGGGCCACACACAAGGTGTGAGTGTGTGCAGGCGGGGGTGTGCTCTGCAGGACAGGAAATCCTCTGTCACTGGAGAAACTGTCCAGGCTGCCTACCGCAGCTTTGCTCCCCCTGGTTACAGGACAGAGACTGGCATGTGGATGATCCACCACCATGTCTACTAGCATCTAACATGCTTTCAGCAGTCTTCATAAATCCCACTATAGCTGCGCTGTACTGTACTCTAATCATAGAGACTCACGCAGGTTCTTATCCCTCTAAATGGAGATCTATCCATCCCCAAATCGGTCTTAAAGTGATATGCACACCTTTACTTACGTAGTTAAGAAATGAGGACAGAGACTTCTCTCAGGAGGGGCTTAAGAGCAAGGTCTGTCTAATCTATATTATCAAGGAAAATAAATGTAAAAACATTTTTTTAAAAAAAAGGGAGAGCAGAATGATGGGAAGGGAAAGGAAAACAAGTGAAAAGTGCAGAGGTATTTGAAAGAGGTGTGTAACACTAAAGACAGGAAACAGACAGCATGTTCCCACAGTTCCATAGGGCGAAAGAGCTGGGAGAGAGGGATGCTGGGTTATTTGCCACAAGGGACTATCACAGACAAGGTGGGGGGAGGTGTGTCCCGGGGTGCACTTCATGGACAGGAACGGGTACGCGCGTTACACCTTGGTGCTGATGGTAATGGCTCGTTTTCAGTGTGAGCTCCACCACTTAGCTGTTTGTGCAGTATGTCAAGGCCACAAAGAACACCTACCTTCAGAAGCAGCGTAACTGGCAAAACACAAAGAACAACAACCATTCAGACACCCAAAGAGCCACGGCTTGCTTCCTTTTCAGGAGTCCCCCCACAGGTACCAGGCTGAAGTAAAACACCCTAAAGAAAATCCAAGGACGGGATTCGCACCGTGTTCTATTACCCGAAACCTAGAAGGCTGGGGATTGGTTAAGCACATCTGTATCTTTAGGAGGCTCAATTCTGAGGGGAAGGGTCTCATTCTGCTCCGATCTGCCCTCATCCCTGTGTTTCAGCAGTGATACTTACCCCCAGGATTCAGGCCTTCAACACCCTTCCTCTAAAAAATTGCTTCATGTTCAGACTTTGCTTTTAATGGCAACACTTGTTCTTTAAGAGCATCTCTTGCCCTTTAAGATTGTAACCTCCCTTTAAGAGCATAACTTTTCTTTAAACAACGGGTGCAGGAACCCTTAGACTTTTGTGTGCTTTTTTTTGTTTTTAAAAGAAATGGAAGCCCAAAAACAGTCAAAACCCCTGGCTCACACACATGTAAAATGAAGAGCGACTCCTACAGAAACACAGATTGATGTCATTGACCATTTCAGAGTCTCCCGAGCTTGCAGTCAGCAGCGCAGGCCAGCTCCTGCTTGATGGACAGCCACAGAATGATGGCACACGCAGTGAACAGCAGGAGCACAGTCTGCAGACGGGTCACATGACACCACACAACGAGACATGACATCACATGGCCTTCTACAGAAGTCTGAGGTCATGGATTGGGTGAGATGGAGGAGAGCCTTTGAACGTAACGACATGAACATGAGCTACATCAGGACTGACAGCTAGCTACTCCTGGCTGACAAAGGATTGGTCCAATAAGGACCACAGGGGGGTGGGGCTACGTTTGTTCAGTACAGACCAAACACCTCTTTCCAGTTCCAGGGTTGAATAAAAACATAAATTAACTGCAAATGGGGGGGCAAACAATAAAAAAGCTGAGGAGCTGAGGAGGTGTGGAACGCAAACTCTGTCCTTTGTGTCAGGTGTAATTTCAAACAATGATGTACAGGCCACGTGACACACAAGATATAAATAAAACCAGGTCATGCAGCCACATGCATGTCTTACATTTCCACGGGACTTCTGATGGGATGCCTGACTATTGCCCTAAGACTACCATTGTTGAACTGGAAAGGGTGGGGCCATTAGTATTCAGGGGGTGAAGAATTAAAGGTAAAGGCACCACATCTAGTGCTATGCCAGGGAAGGTGCAGGGTTAGTGGTTAGCTGGGTCAAAGCGACAGGTTTGAAATACATACCACCCAGATGTAAGTCCAGGACTTCAGTGTAATTAGACTCTCCCCAATAGTCTATAATAGGAATATATAATAAGGACAGTTACTGCACAAAGCCATGGATGGACAGCATGCACACTAAAACGCACACGCTCAACAGAACATGTACGCACCACAGGTGCGCATGACATGCGGCACCAGATAGTCACATAGATTTGTTGTAATGCTGGGACCCCCCGCACCCCAACCTGTGGGGCCACCATCTCTCATTCGCTCAGAATGCTGATGTATGTTTATTTCTGACCGGAGAAGACTCTGAGGTTGCACCCAGAGTATCACGTACTGCGGTCCCCCAGGTCTGGCCAGGCATGGCTGAAAGGGGCATGCGTTGACATCAGCACCAACTGATCATTCAGGGAAGTGGCTGTCCTGCCCCCCGCCCCCCCCCCACTAGCATCACGCGTGGACACATGGGGAGGGAACAGATGATAATCAGGGAGAACAGCAGCGTTTGAAAGGGTGTTTAAGGGGTGCAGTGTAACCTACATTAATCTACTTAAAGATAAAAGCAATGCTTATGGCAAAAAGAAGAGCAAACTTGTGCTTCTGTTTATGTCATTTCCTCTGGGGGCACATACAGATGTAGCACACAGGCAAATCTATGTGAGAGACACACATCCTCAGGTAACAGTGGCATGCACCTCAAGGACACCTCAAAGACACCCAAGGACAACCCAAGGACAGACAGAAGAGAGACAGACTGCACCGGACATGGGTTACACTGATGACAGGCCCAAGAAATGGCAGATGTGGTGTTATGGAGACACAACTACAGCCAGTTTTGAATACCTGATCTTCTTTTATGCTGTTTTGGACTAATGTAAGACCCTTTATACCACCCTTTAAGAGAGTAAACGACAGGTTAAGAGCATTTTCAGTTTGGCCTGGATTCTCCTGCATGAGAAAGAAACTCTGAGGATTTATATTTTTACATCATCCGCCTATTGAAAAACACGAACGATGAAGATAATCGTACAGTCAATCAATTTGTTATAATATGGTAGCAGGCAATCCCCAGCTTTTCACATGGCATTGATTTTACTTCATATCACTCCTAGAAAACTGCTTCACACTAATGCAAAATTGTTGAAGGAACATTCTCCAGGTCCCTGGCTTCAGATTACTCTGTAAGACCAAGGGACACGCAAATGGTCAGATTCCTAATGTTCAGGCTACTCAACAGATAGCAAAGCTTTCAGTCTTGAGACTTTGCAGAAAATTTGCCAGAATTATACTGCAAAATGTATCTCTCACCAAAAAGGCACAGCCCAAACACATACTGTAATCCTGTTTTCAAAAAAGTTTTTGGGGGAAGAGGGATCTTCGACAACCTTTGACAGGATGTAATGCTCATGGTCTTCTACATAGCACTAGGTGCGAAATGTGACATGTCAAACACATCTATGTACAGTTTACTTAACACACTTTCATCTCAATGGCCTTGGGGGCCAGGGAGCCTGATCTGACAGCCCTGCATAATGTAAAGTCTCATGGTGGCAGTTAGGTGGTCTGTGATAGTCCCTTGTCTGTCAGGCTCAACAGAAATATGTGAAGCGTGCACTACATTGTAGCATCACGAGATGTGATGGTGGGTGGGTGCCTGGGCCATCTTTTAACAGTCTAGCAGTCCAATTGCTCAACCCAATGGGCACCAGAGAAATAGTGAGAACATCACAGCACCGTGCCCCTCAGCTGCATTTCCTGGTTTGATTCCATTTGGTGAGATTTACCCAGGAAGGTAACAAGTAGTCTATTATTTTGTAACAGTTGCATAATTGAAGTCATTTGTCCCAGATAATGTTTACAGAGGACTGACCTAAGATCATCATATTAAAACAGTGTTTGTGATTGTTTTATTCAAGCCTTTTTAGATTAAGAGGATTTTTATTATGGCAAATCCTAAATTAGGTACTGAGTTTATATATATATTTTATCAAGTCTGTTTAAAAATCAAACCGGCAGATTTATATCTATTCATATCTCCAAACTCTTTTTCCCAAGCTGGTCTGTTTTATTTTTTGCAAACATAAAGACCAACACCTCAGTCTGATGCATGTGTGAGGGTCTTGATTCCACCACCTAGGCGGGGCTTGGAGAGAATCCCCCCCTATAAGTCTGAGGCAATTCTGACTGACAGGTACCTGCTTCCCCTCGCAGCGCCTTCTCTACTGCCACGCCCCTCTCCTCCAACTGCCTCTGCTTCTCCTCCACCTGCTCCAGTTGCCTCTGAATGATCTAGGGGAGAGAAGTGGGTTTCCCTTCAGACACAATATCCTGGAGTTAGTGCACCACTGACAGACATTACCAGGGAAACAGAGAGTGGTTGACTGCACCTGCCCTTATATACGCAGCATCAAACCTCATTCCCAGAACAGTCAAAAGTGCAGTTAAGTGCTTTGCACTCATGGCAGCAATAAAAGAGAAACACAGACAAGCACAAACTGGCACAGACTAGCACACACAAGCACATACAAATAGGACCACAGTCAGACAAACAGGAGCACAGCCAGGCACAAACAGGAGCAGAAATGGACAGACAGACGGACGGTAGTAGTAACCTGGGCTCTGTGCAGCCGCTTGAGCTCCTCCTGTTTGGCTTGTCGCCGGGCAGCTTTCTGCACTCGCCGCGTCAGCTTGGCATTCAACTCTTCCTCTGTGTACGTTTTCTGGAAGAGCATTTCAGACACACTTAGACTAGACAGAGGTCCCTCCTCCAGGACCCTTCCAAGGAAAAATTAGCTCACAGCCCTTTTCTCAGGGGAGAAGAGTGTAACTGAAGCCAGACAACCAGCTCAAATGAATGCCGTAAGTACCCCAGGGATACCAACAGCATGGAGGCTGACTGAGGCAGGGTTCTCATCACAGGGCTAGGCTAACGCAGGTGCTAACAGAGTCAAATGGCAGCTACTGCTTTCCCATAAGCCTAACGAGTAAAGGGCCTCATTTACTCAGATAAAAGGAGGCTTTAATTCTGCCATTCTGCTTATTAAAGTGCCAGCACAAAAATTCAGTGAAGGGATTAAAAAAAATACGGCAGCACTTGCTGGAAGCAGACATCCATTATTGGAATGCGACCAATGTCTGAAAATATCATGATGTTTTCTCAGCATGGTAGAACAAATTGTTGGATAAACTTCCATTACTCATTTTCAATTCACACTAAGTGCCAGAAGAGCAGGTAAGGAGGGGGTCATTAGGGGGTGCTTGGTTTCAGTTGCAGAACCAGTTCATCACGTTCACAGAACACAATACCAAGGCATCTTCACATTTACAATGTTTTTGTATTTATAGCCAAATTATTTCAAAATAAATCAATAAATTCTCTACTATGCCATTTTCTGGCTGTAGTAGAGCAGGAAAACCAAAAACAGTAACATTCATCTTGAGCAGAACATCCTAGTAACTACACCGTTATTCTGCAAACATGGATGTGAAGCCATAGAGTGAAATCAGGGCTGCTGACAGAAATCTGCATGGACCAAACTGTGTTCCCATATAACAACCCCCAACAAAACACTGTGGGAAAAAAAGTTGTAGATGTAAAATAGAAAGAATATAATTCACTTTTGGACACCGGACAGGTTTAATTTTAGTTTTAAATGGTACAGTATGGCAAAAATAAAAAAATCATGAGCCAGTCGCCAACAGTCAGGTGGCGCTGTGTCGAGTCCTTGGCATGCATTTTGGAGAGAAGTTAGTGCCGCACATGGTGAAGAGTGAATTGATAGGGTGGTGGTTAGTGAGTGCAGCAATATGTGCGCAAAGCGGCTTGGCTGGCTGGAGGGCGCACACTACCTTGATGGCGTGTGCTTTCCTGGGCACTGCAGTATGAGGGATGTACAAGCACTTGGGCAGATGACACGAAACAAACAGAAAACAAAAACACAAAGTAAATGATGCAATGAGACAATGTACTGTTAATACTAAACCACATAAACATAAACCACATAATTAACAAATCCACTCAGAATCACAAAGGCAAATGAATAAACACACAGATTATCTTTACAGACTATTTAAATAATATTAAAGACACACACACACACACACACACACATTTGCATTCATTTCTTTGTGAGGACCATACATTAATTTCTATGGGCAAAGTAGTAATCCCAACAGTGGCAACCTTAACCCCTACTAAACTATATGTAATCAAACAAGACTTCCGGAATTTTCAGTTTTTTGATTAGTCATGGATTTTTATAAGACTGAAAAAGGGTATCTCATTTTGCTTTTCTTTGGTTTTAAATCTTGCTCAGAAGCAAGAACTACCATGGTAAAAACTGCCAGAAAAATCAGCAAGTATACCATTTGGTGGATTAATCATTTTCAATTCATTAATACCACATACAACACATCATTACAATGTAAAACACTTCTGAAAGGTGCCCAGAAAACTACAATCCATACTGAAGTGTTAAAAAAACTGATATATGAAAAACTGCTAAAAGCACTGGAAAGCTCATACTCGATACAGCACAGTCTCTAAAAGCCTCCATTATCTGGCTACTTGCCCACACAAACACGCAGCACATGCTGCCTCCCTGAGGCACTGGTGAGCCCTGCTGCACCTGGAACCTTCCTCTCATTCTCCCAAGAAAGCTCAAAACAACACCAAATGAATACTTACCAAGTTAACAGTGACAAGAAGTTATTTTCAACTTTCATGAAAAAGCTAGTCATTTTTGAATGTATTCATAGACCCCAGGTATTATTTGGCATTAACACTGCAGAACACACTTTTCTTATCAGGCCTGAGATCGCATATCAGAGCCATCTGTAGCAGAGTGGCTAGGTCTAGGTGAAATCTATGTTCATAACTCATATAATTCTAAGCCTTAAACTTTACTTAAAAATACTTTCCATTCTTGCTTTAATATTTGCTTTGGATCATCTGAAGCTTGATCAGACAATGTCATGTCAGGGTGAAAAGACATGATATTTGAACTTAGTCAACAGAATTTATTCACATAATCTTAGGAAGATCAATTTCTGGCCTTTTGTGTTATTTACATGACAATTTAAAGTGAACTAGTAGCAGTTAAAGCTGGGAAGCATTTCACAGAACTCCTGCAGATAAACAAAGTGGTTCAATATCTAGAGATACCAATGTGATGTGGAAGAAGCATGAAATGAACACCAATCAAAAGCTTCACCAAAGTACAGTGATGAATAGGGCAGGAAACTCACTTCGGTTTTAGACCTCTGAGAGGCTCTCTCCAGCATGTCGTCACAGGACAGGTCTGAGTCTTCAGAGAAACTCAGATTTTTTCGCAAATGGAGCTCTACACCAAAAAGAAACCACAGAGTCAGTAAAATTAAAGAGTATTTGCCCAAAAAAGGCAACAACATATCCTTAAAACTAACCATTTGTGAACACTCTCTATGAATGCCATGTCTATAAAAATATATGGACATATTCATAACTCATTATAATACACTCATATAGCATTATAAACATGGCTATACATATTTCTAAAAGGCATAAAATACAAAATAGCACATTATGTTTATGGTGAATGCTTTATAAAGCTATCATCTATAATGCACTATAGACAGCTCCATAATGCAGTATAAAGCATCCTTAAGTCTTATACCAACTGTTATAGTGCATTATAGATGTCAGCTTCATTGGAGCTCATTAAGTGTTATAATCAATATAATGCCATATGATTGTCAATAGAAGATACTGTAATTCTTTATTAATTCTTATACCTACCATTATGATGCATCATGAAAGCATCTATAATGCCATATAGATGACAGCTTTAAGTAAGTGTTATCAACCTTCTTGTGTTCATAAAGTGAATTTAAAAAATCCCGCCTAACCTAATGTCCGCTCGAGGGATGAAGATCTCCTCTTCCATGAGCCCATGGTAGCAGCACTGGAAGGGGTGCTGGACCAAGATTTGTTGTCCATCTTCTTCTTTTTCTTGTCCTTCTTGTACCCTGAGAAGACGACCTTCCAGAGGGACTTGTGCTTGGGAGCATCCTCAGAGCTCTGCTTGCCAGAGGAGCAGCTGTCACTCTTGCTCTTCTTCTCCTTCTTGTTTTTGCGTGGAGAGAAAAGGGAGCTGCGCTTCTTGATCTTGCCTGCTGAGGAACCTTCTGAGGAGGCCCCAGAGCTGTCTAGGCTCTTCTGAGCATGTCCAGAGATGAGTCGCTCAGAGAGTGTCAATGCATGCTTCCGCGACTCCAGAGCTTTCACGGCTGATGTCGACGGAGAGTTGGGTGGCTGATGGGTCTTCATACTCTTCCCTGAAGCATCTGAAGCAACATTTTGGGGCGTTCTACGAGCCTCAGACTCCATCTTAGGCAGTTGCTCGGACAGGGTGTCCCTTGCAATAACACTGGGCTTGCCATTCTCCATAGCCAGAGCCAGGTGGAGTGGGAGCTTGTTCTTATCCTGCCTCCTATTGGAAGAGGTGGAGAATCGTTCTAGGACACTGGCATCTGGCGTCCGGTCATCATAAGTATCTTCTACATCGTCTGCAAATGGGATCTCATCCACACTCTCCACAAAAGACTTGCGAACATCATCTCGCCGAGATTTGCTTTTCTCCCGCTTCACCACCACCGGGGTGATGGGCATGTTTCCAAGAGCTGCTGGAGTAGGAGCTGGAGGAGCTGGAGTAGCTGAAGGCACAGGTACCCGGACTGGTACTGCAGTCTCCTTGGGCATATTGGACCACCCTACCTGGTGCTTCTTTGGCTTAACAGCAGGTGGATTCCCCCCTCGCCCCATCCATCATTAAATCATCGCCAGCCCACATTACACACCCTCCTG
>JAODLC010000065.1:29559726-29571768 GCA_026781145.1 Hippopotamyrus pictus | reverse complement strand
CAATGGGAGGGGGTGGGGGAGGGCTGGAAGGCGGGGTCAGCATGGCAGAGTCAGAGTTGTTTAACGTCTGGCTGGTGGCCGAGCTTCCATTGAGACCCAAACCTGAGCTGCTGCTGAGGTCCCTTCTCTCAGAACCAGTGCTTTTGGGCTCCTTGTCCACAGGCGTGATGACCTGCCCCTCCACAGTAATATTTAGCCTCCGGATGACGGCCCGGCCAATGAAGGGGGGCCTCAGATCTTCTGAAAGGTCCTCAGGGGTATACGACTTAGGTGAGGAGGAGTCAGGGGTATGGGCCTTCACAACTTTTTCTGGGACTCTGCTCCTCTCCAGTGGAGTGAGACCTAGGCTCCTCCTGATCTCTGCACTCTTCAACCAAAACTCCTCGATGATGTCTGTCTTCTTCACAGGTGTTTCTTCCATGAAGCCCAATGGCTTCAGAAGCTCGGGCAAAGCCTTCGTAGGAATGGGTTTGGAAAGTGGTGTGGATGTCACTGAACAGGCTTTGGTTCGCTCTGGGGAGTTGGAGAGGCTCACTGCCTGTTCATTGCAGAGAAGTGGCCGGGTGCATATTGGTGAGAGCGCACTCCCTGCAGAGGAGCAGGAACAAGGCTGGCCATTGCTCACTGAGGATTCTGGGGCAATCGTTTCTGGCAGTGAAACAGGCTGAGAGCAAATGGGGGAAACTGAAGACACGGGACTCTTAGTATCCAGGACAGGAGAGTTCACCTTTGGCTTGACTTCCTCTGCAACTAATGGTTCTGAGAAGTGCAAATCGAGGGATTTAACCAAGGCAGGAGTTTGAGCCTTCTGGGTGACCTGGAAGATAAACAGATTTTAACCCCCACTTACTCAAGTACTGAATTATTAAGAGCAGAAATAGATGTATGAAAGTAATGATTTATACCTGTGCTTCAGGCTCCTGAGTATCTTTAAGGGGAGAAACCAGACCATCACCAACAAACAGCCTGAGACAGACTGGCTGAGCCGGTTGCTCTATGAAAAGTGAGAAACAGGAGTTCTTGCCAAGTATCGCTGTTAGATGAGCTTAACAAAGCTTACTAATGGCTTCAGCAAACCTAGAAGCTCAGTAATGTTCTCAACAAAATATATTATAAGGAGAACTTAATGACGAGGTTAAGATAGCAAGCAGGATCATAAGACACAGATTAATCACAGTTAAAAATTACCATGATCAGAGGGTGATGTGTCACCCTTGTACCTTTCCTCATCTGCCAATGACAGCTTGTCTTCCGGAAACTGCTGTGAATGAATTTCAGTCTCTGTATCTGATGGAATCTCCTCTGTGGAAGACATCATATGTTATTTCTTTGATATTTCAGGAAAGATCCCTGAAAAGGGGTCTCAGTAGGTTATTGTACAATATACATTTCATCCATGTTTCATGGTCATCTACATTCATGAAGCTCATACTGTAGCTAAATAAACAAGATGCTGTCGGAACAGCAGCAATGTATTCCCCCAAGGACCTTGTCACCCCCTCCCCACATCTAATCCCTACTTCTCTCACACCCCCCAACCTCTACAATCTCTAAATTCCCTACACACAGTCCCCACCTCTTCAAAAACATTTATTAAGAGCCCAAATTTCTAACTTGTCTCGATGTAATCTGGTTAACCAGAGCTGGCCTTTGATGTGCCACCACTAAGTAACTGGGAAGCTTGAAAAACAATTAAATGCTTTTAAGCGTTACTCTGTTCACAAAATCAAGTGTCTTCTGCAGCTGCCATTTCCATCCTTTGTTGCCATCAAGCACTTCTGCTTCAATTTTGGTGAGATTTGGCTCAAAATGGAATCAGGTGAAGAACTTCATCCATATAATGTACTTGTGAAGTGGAAATGTAACCCATCAGATGCTTTTTAGTTATCACATTCTCACATCTTCTACAGTCATCCTTTCCATTGCTGCCACTAAGCGATGTCACTTCAGTTTCGATGCAATTTGCCTCAAAATTTGATCACTTCCAGATAGTCACCCACCCTATGTGTTTGTGAAGTTTGAAATCCATGATTTATTTCTTGAAGTTATCAGAGGCAAACTAGTACTACAACCATATGTATTTTCCATTCAGGGAATACAATAAGCCCCAGTTCAGTTACACACCTTCATCCAGCTCTGTGCCAGGCTCCACGTCAGGGCTCCCAGCTTCTGCGTCATCATCTCGGTCACAGGGCTCTGAGGTCAAAGGGCAACATAAGAAACTTTTCAGAGCAAAAACATGACTGCAATCTCTGTGCCTCGTAGAAACATCTACACTACAAAACATTAGGTGAATTTGAATTTAGGAAAGTATCAAGAATCATTTGATGTGTCATCAAGTTATGGAGTATTTATTAATGTAATTCACAGTGAACTCAGACAATTGGGCGAAATATCCCATATTTATATACACATGTATACACGAGCTGGCACTTTTGTATTCAAGACAGTAAGCTGTATGCACGTAAAATATTTGTAATAAGTAAGAATTGCAAATGAAATATTATAACAATATTATAAGTGGTGTAACATGCAGAGAAGGTTGTGAGTGAAGCTATGGATTCAGCTCTCTAAAAAGACATTTAGAGACAAGCTCTCTATGCCAGTACACGTTCATGACCCCAAATCAATCAGAATCAGAAGGTTTTAACATTCGTTTAGTCACTACCAAATCTAGAGACAGGCAGAGCCAGGTTGCACCATGCATTATCCAAGCTAAAACAGCTATTCGGCACTATCAAACCAGACTGAAGACCACTTCTTTCTGGTAAGGCACAGGAAACTCTACTGGTCAGGCTTTCCAGGTCAAGGAAGACAAACCTAGGTTGGCAGATTAATCCCAGTGAAGTGAAACATGAGCACCAGTGCTGACCAACTGGCATAGAGAGAAGGATTAGGAAACAGGGCAGACCTTACTCAGAAATTAGTCAAAGTCTAGAGCAAATGTGCAAAAAGAAAATCATCACAGGGACAGACAACCAACTTATGCAAGATGAGTTTCAGTAATATGAAGCTTTTCAGTAATATCTGTTATTTGTTTTCCTGTGAAAGATGTACTAAGAACGCAGAACCAGTGCATGATGATCAGAATTCAAAGCCAGGCCTGTCTCTTGGAGGCCTGTATGTTTGACCCAAGACAGACTCCTCCCCCATGCCTGTCGGATGCTCTGACATGGTGTAATGCACACGAGTGTGTGCAGCTGTGTGTTTATGTGTGTATGAAGCCATGCAAGAGAGCAGAAGCTGAATAAACACAGCGCTACCTCCAGAAAAAGAGTCCAGCCAAGCGCGGACAGCCGCGTGGCACGCCAGTGAGTGCCCGGGGGCTATATCCGAACAAAACAAAGGGTCACCAAACAAGCCGAATGAACAATAAATGGAGTGTCTAAATGAATGAATCTTTATATGGCACTTTGAAGACACCCCGGTCAAATTAAAGCCATACACAGAAAACAATCAGAAAATGTTACAAAAAAGAAAAAAAACATTAGATGACAACCAGAAATGAAAGGGACAGACAGCAATGACCAGCCAGGGGTTCATTAGGGATGTCAAACCACAGGATGGGATGGTCTGGTAGCATGGCCAGCCGAGTTACCTGTGGAGCGGGAGGGATGAGAGGCTAGGGGGCCCTCCCCGTTGCCCTCCATGGCCCCCTTGGGGTGGACGTGCGTCCAGCGGATATCCAGTTGGACAGTGGGAGGGCCGCCGAGCTGGAGGCCAAGCTCAGCAGGGAGGTTCCTGGCTGGATGAGGGTCAGCAGTGGTGTTTGGTTTAGAGGATGCAGAAGAGTGAGAGTGAAGAGCAAAGACAGCCAGTTTCAGGAAAGAGAGATACATGAGAGAGGGAACAGGACAGAGAGCAAGTAAGAGCTTAAAGACCGGGAGGAAAACCACTCATTTTGCTGAGAAGGAAGAGGCCACATGCAGGAAGAATGAGGGTATTAACTCTTTATCGGCAAGAGCATCTGCTGGGTTAGTGCTGATCCTACAAAAATGGCTATTTGCCCGTAAACCCAGGAAGAACCAGCACAGAACCGTGAAGTGCAAAATGGCTCCTCCGGTCCAGACAGCATCTCCAAATTTGCTGTGTCATTTCATTTTCAGCTCCATCTATCCATTTATTTCACTAGAGGGGCATAGGGATCCAGCATACAAATCAGGGCTGGGGTGTGTGGCTTATGGGACTCACATGCCCCAGGAAATTTAGGGCTACCAGTTCACTCGTGTTTGAACTGGCCACAGAACGTAATGGAAACCTATGGAAGTAAATCTGTGTCATCACAATTTGAATTTTATATGCCACTGAAATTCTAACATTGAATATTTATGCATTGGAAATTCGATGGTCCGAATTCACATGCAAAAATACGAGGTTAAAAATACAAAGACAACATCTCAAAGTTGCAACAATTCGATGGTCCAAATTCACATGCAAAAATACGAGGTTAAAAAATACAAAGACAACATTTCAAAGCTGCTCCAATTTGACGGTCCAATTTCACATGCAAAAATACAAGGTTAAAAATACGAGTTATACATCTGGGATACCAAGGCTATGCAATCGAATCTGTGGCTACGTTTGACAAATAGATAAATATGGCTGATGTGACAAGAGCATCCGGCTGCGGCTGCAGGGGTGGAGTATAAACTGACTACAGCCAAGTCGGACAACTTCGATCTACTCCTCATAGTGTGCGAGACTCGACTGCAATTGGCCGCACTACCAGAAGGGTGTAGATAAATCTATACAAATATCACCTGAATGCACATTACTTCTTTTACCATAACCAACTCCTGATACAAACTGTTAGCAGTGGAAAAAAATAAACTATTGTGTATAGTGGCCCTGTGTAAAAAGATAGCTGCCAGGAAAAAGATCAAATACATGTATTTCAAGGAATCAAAGTTTTTATTGTCATGTACGGAGTAAAATACAATTCTTATTTGAATGCCTTCTTCACAGACTGGACGATTAAACAAATAAAGCAGTGCGACATTACAGTAACTAACAATAAATAAACCACTAACTTAAGTGTACCTTTTACAGTATATTTATGCTATTTATTTAAAACTTTATTTTACCAGATAAATCAACTGAAAAACAGTTAAAACTGCTTTACATGATATTCGGGAGAAATACCACATAACGCCTCGGAACTGCCTGGGATACAAATGTCAGGACCGGAATACATTGCTGTTGTGCTGTAAGCGGCTGCATGAAGTCGAATGCAGCCACAGATTCGATTGCTTAGCCTTGGTATCCCGGATGTATAACTTTATTTTTAACCTCGTATTTTTGCATGTGAATTCGGACCGTCGAATTGGAGCAACTTTGAAATGTTGTCTTTATATTTTTAACATTGTATTTTTGCATGTGAATTCGGACCATCGAATTTCCGATACATATTTCCAAAGCATAAATATTCAATGTTAGAATTTCAGTGGTATATAAAATTCAAATTGTGATGACACAGATTTACTTCCACAGAACCTAAGCAGACATGGGGAGAACATGCAAACTCCACATACATATGTACATATGTATATCCATACATACATACATATACATACATATATTACTCGCACGAACACACGGGGGGGCTGGACCCAGTGGTGACACCAGCACCCACTTAGCCATCATGTTGTTTTGTTAATTATTAGTTAAATCAGAATTGTATTAAAATGTTTATACACTGCTTATGTGAGTCGGGTTTGAGGTCATCACCAGAACACTCCAGAGCACATATGTACACGCCACACGCGTGATTAATGGTGGCCCGCGGTCCTGTGAGCGCAAAACGGGTACGCGGGCAGGGCTACCTTCCAAAACACCAGTCTCCTCTTCATCTGCCCAGCTCTCCAACCACAGACCTGACTGGAGTTCCCTTTCCCAGGGGCAGTACTCCCCCTCTGCCACCAGGGGGAGCGACAGCCCACGCAATGAGCCAGACACAAAGGAGACAGAGGTGGAGCGGCAGACACATGGAGGGACAGAGGAGAGAAATGAGGCACAGATACGGTGGCAGGGGGCCAGGCATTCCCTACAGTAGGCACCAAATTCCAGGAGACGGAGACTCATGGCGAGAGGATGTTGCAGGGAGCATGGACTGTCTTGTTAGACATGTGTGTAACACATCATTGCACCCATGGCTTAGTACTGAGTAAACTGGAATAAAGAGGAAAGGTAATGGACCAGGTTGGCAGAAATCTATCCTATAGTTTTCATCTACTGTCAAATACCAGATTAAAATAAGATCTTCAAAATGTATTCATTGTTCCAGTGTGTATTCATATGTCAATTGTAGGATTTGCCTTTAGATTTAGATACAAGCAAGTACAGCAATTATTGAAAACTATTCTCGGTGTCTGATTCTCCTGAAAGGTACTGTAAGGTTCAGTTTGATCTGGGGCATTGGAGAGATATGAATACCCTTGCAGATTCAGGGGGCCTGACACTTTACACGGGCCCTTGAATATGTAAAATTGTTAGATTATATAATTTGGGGAGCCCCAAGCTAACAGTTTGTTAGGGGACCAACGATGCATAAGAAGAAGAAGAAGAAGAAGAAGAAGAAGAAGAAGAAGAAGAAGAAGAATCAACGATGTCACTGTCAAAGAGGCTGGAGCACGATCTACCTGCCTGCCAATGCAGTCTCCACCTCGCCTTGTTAACATATAATGAAAGATCAGTGATGAGAGTCAGAAGACAGACAATGGCAAGAGGAAACTGACTCTACTGCACAACCAAGGAGCATCGAGGTGTGCAGAACTAGCCACTGAAACCCTGAGTGTGGAGGGGCTCCATGAGGCCTCGAGCTGCCTCCCCGACATGCAATCAACACTTGATTAATGCAAATCAGTTAATAGTTTACTAACTAGTTAACAGCCCCCTTCAATAGGCTGAGAAAAAAAAAACAACTTACCATCACTGGATTCCTCCTCTTCCTCATCCTCCTCTTCCTCCTCCTCTTCTTCATCCTCGTCCTCCTCCTCGTCCTCCTGAGGTCCCTTGGCACCGGGCCGCCCCCCCTGCTCCTCCCCTTCCGTGGCCAGAGCAGTGACCCCCTTCAGTCTGGCATGCAGCTCCACAGCCTGCTTCCAGGGAACTCCACCCAGGTCAGAGGTTGCCTGCTGCCGCTCCTCGTCCTCCATCTCCGACTCAGAGCTGCTATGAAGGAGTATGTGTGACAGCAGGGCCACAGAAGGCAGAGTGGATGTGTGCGGGTCCACGTCATGGTCATGTCTGTACTATGCTAATACTTATCAGTAGTTCTTAGTACTTAGAGAGGCTCGGGTGTGTGTGCATTATTAAGTTCCTTCCTACACCCCCTGCTATAGTGGTCCAGCAGAAACACATCCTGAACAGCTTGGGGAGCATTACTGCACATACCCTCCACTCCACAATGAAGAGCCTGACAACCAGGCCCCTAAGCCAGGAGCTTGCTTACTGTAGCCATCCCCCACCACGCCTTCCCGGCCTGGGACACTGACCTGGAGCCCTCCTCGACGTCAGTGGCCTTGTCCAACAGGCTGCTCAGGTTGTGCTCGGCCAGCGTCTCCTCTGGAACCTCCTCCAGCTCCTCCTCACGCTGCAGTGATAGCCGGTAATTCTCCAGCTCAATACGCTCAGGCGTGCCACGCAAACGCTTCACCAGGCCAGCCTCCGAGACACCATTGACCTCGGCTGGGGAGTGTCAGATGGGGGGGAGAACACAAAGGCACACTGAGGCCGCAGAAAAGCTGGGACAACTGAGCAGGACACTCTGAAGCTCAAAGTAGGCGGAATCATTACGCCCCACCAATCAGTTAAACTCAACCAAACCACTGAGTGAAACTAGGTCAAATTGGTCAGGGAGCATCAGGGAATGCTCTTTTGGTCATGTCTGTATCATACTAATACTTACCAGTAGTTCTTAGTACTTAAGGTAGCTTTGACACTCCCATATTTATCTATAGAGCCTAATATGGGTGAGCAGGCAGACTGGAGAAGGAGCTAGACTTTTAAAAGGTTCTCCTATCCTCTGACATCAGGAGTCTTGTTTTATTTAGACTGGAACTCTAATGAGAGGGTCAGTACTTAATTTCCTAGTTTCAATACCTTGAATATACTTCCTCGCCTCCCATACTGGGCAAAGGTACAGTCCTATACTGTAATATTTTAGGGATGGTCAGATTCATCAATTCGCACTGGTGCACCTGCATAAAAGTTTACTTTCATAATCGATTGCCCTGATTAAAGTGATACAATTTGGTATCAACTCCTGATACAGTGGTACCTCATAACTCGAACTTAATCTGTTCAGAACTCGGGTTCGAATCCTAAAAAGTTCGAGTTCTGATCGAATTTTCCCCATAAGAAATAATGGAAAACCAACTAATTGGTTCCCGGCCCCCCAAAAAAATACCAAAATATGTTTTTTTTTTAGCATTTAAACACAGAATGAACAGGATAAAACAAGAAGAGCATTTTATTCCTTAATGGCTTTCAAAATGATAAAGAATGTACACCACCACGCCCCCTTGTTAACCTCATGTGGAATCCCCATGCGATCAGCTGTTTCTGGTTGTTGTCATTAGTCCTCTGTATTTAGTACGTGTTTCCGTTTGTTTCCCCAGTCCAATCATTGTAACATCATTGTGTTGTTCTGCCTGTTCTCAATTAAACCCTGTGTTTCCCAATCGCTTGAGTCCTGTCCCTGCTTCCCCTGTCCTGGCTAGGCAATTCGGGACAACCCCAAGCCATGCCCCAACACTGCGCCAACACTAGACTATGCCATACGGTCCATTCTTTATTTTTATTATTACGCTGTATTCGTTAATATGTTTATAAATCGCAAACTTTTAGATTGTAACATTTGTACAACTATTGCGTAACGTTTTGGTGAGCAATGGCTACCAAAATGATATAAAGTTCAGTGTATTACCTGATACAATATTTTCTATTTTAAAAAAGCACTATCACCAACAAACTATGCTATCACAGCAAGTGCAAGGCTGAGACTGAAGTGTTACCCTTTGTTTCCACTGAGAGACGTGACGCGTGACTCATTTCCCCGCGTGTACAAGTTCTTAGGTCGGCCTTCGCGGTTTGACTTCTGAGATTCAGATCAAGTTCTAGGTCATTTTTTCCTCAAACTGGTTGGTTCGACTTTTAAGAAATTCAAGTTCTAATGAGGTTGAGAACTGAGGTACCACTGTATATGATTTCTAACAACTTTGCAGCAGTAAAATCCCATTTATTGATATGTAATTATTAGAAGAGGCCCTATGCCTTTATTTAGAAATGTGGCCAACAATTTCTGACCAATAATCTCATATTTAGATAGATTTTTCCCTCTCTAAACAGTTTCAGTATTTGCATCATATTGAACTGAATTGAATCATATTATTTTACATCGCACTGTATTGCATTGAATTGCACTGCATTACAATAAGGGTCAATCATACCATATTGCATTAGTAGTTGCTTCATATATATCTTTAATGTACCAGATGGTTGGCAATGTATGGACATATGCATCACATTGGCTTTATGAGTATGGATAACAGCTATGGATCCCTGTAATATCCTACAGGGCTGCATTCATCAAGGTTGACATCTTCAGCACTGAACTGACAGCTGCTGGGTCCATGCACAAATTGGTGCTTAATGCACAATGCGAGGGTAGAGTCCCATGGCTTTCAAGTGCATCAGTGGACAGAGTGCACTGAATACGTGCCATAAGAAAAACAATCCACTGATGAAGGCATAGATACACACAGACACTTCTTTTCTGTTTATTTAGAAAGTACTGCATTTTAATATATTTGATTTTCAAATACCCCCAGAACAACGCATGTGTGAAGACTGAGATTAACTTTATGTTTAAAAAGTCAGTTTTTGCAGTTGAACCTGTGTGTTGTCAGAGTACTGGTACATCTGCGTAAAATGTGGGTGTGGGTCAGAATTACTGGAAGGCGGTGCATCTGGGGAAACAGACAGGTTTCTATTCCTGTCTTAATAGAGACTGCATTTCTATGGGCAAAACCCTGATCCTAACAATGACAACCTTAACCCCTACCCAGTCCTAACCTTAAACATAAGTAAACAAACAAAATACAACATTTTTGACTCTGGGACATCAGAGGTGGAAAGTTCAGATCCAGAAAGTACAAATCCAGAAAAAAATTTGTTTCAATCAACCTGTTGAATATAGAGTCGCATTCACAGAGTACTCAACTGGCTGGTTGAAACAAAATCTTGGTCTGAATTAGTACTTTCTGGACCCAAACTTTTAATCTTTGATGGACACCATCTCTCTCTCACACACACACACAAATGGACATGCAGAGAGACACAACATGAAGCCTAAAGGCACCGTGGCACTATTCATTAATGTTAATGTTAATGTCAATGTCAAATGAGAGAACAGCGATAAAAGCACAAGGCAGCTGGAGCCAGTGAGACATATTATCCAAAACAAGCATCTAGCTGCATGCTCTCCTAATGAACATGCAAAGCCCAGTGTGAAAGGGTCACATTTCCACAACTGTTCACCTTAATATGGTCACTCTGAAAGCCATTCATCAGCAGAGGTACAGGTAATTTGTGGACAGCAGTCTGTGCTGTTATTAAGTTGTGGGTTAGTGGGTTACAGTGTGATCCAGGCTTCAACTCTGAGCAGAAAGATGATGTGTACAGAGTACCTATTACAGAACCCACAAAGGACCCATTACAGAAGACCAATCACGGAGCTGGCAGAAGATCCATTGCAGAGGACCAATCACAAACATGGCAGAGGACCAATCACTGAGTTCACAAAGGACCCATTGCAGAGAACCAGTCACAGAGCTGACAGAAGATAAGGGACCAGTCATATAGTGTGCAGAAGAGTAATTACAAAGGACAAATTACACAACATATAGAGAATGAGGACCAATCACAGCACACAGATGCCTTAATCACAGAGGACCAATGACACAGGAGCAGTCACATATCTCACAGCAAAGCTGCATAAAAGCTTACAGTCCTAGTGAGACCATCCTTTGTGTGATGTGGAGAAGCTGAACAGAGTTTAGCAACTGTACTCATCCAGACCAGAGGAAGATGACTGTCGGGTTCCCCTTGAAATGAGTGTCTCTTCAATACTTAAAACTAGCTGGACCCTCACACCACATCACAGCAAAGGAAGGTCAAAGGGCATACTAGAAGATGTCTCATATCTCCAGGCCTTCTGCGACAATGGCCACAGCCCAGCGTGGATGACAATGCTGCATCTTCAGGGAATAAACAGGTCACCCCAGAGAGGAGCAAGGTGGCAAGCACAGGGACACAGGCTCACACATTTAGAGGTGGTGACAGCAAACAGCACTTAAACAAAAATTTGCAAATGAAACATGGGTATGCAGTACATGGGCAGAAAGTAAACAAACAGCTAAAGCCAGTTTCCTCAAACACTTGAATCCTTCTATCAATGTTCATCTGACAGTGTAGCACTCACTGGCTATCTGCCCCAGTAACCCTAACAAGGCACAGAGAAAGGGGACCCCAAAGCTAATAAGCTGGCACAGGAACAGGCAGTCTGCCACGTTGAGGGGCAGCACCTGATGGTGGCGCCAGAACAGCACCCAACTCAGCAGTCTGGCCACATGGCACAGTGGGGCACCGGCCACAGGGGTCCTTGGGAGTTGGAGGGCCACACAGCCTGGACCGGAGAGTGGGGTACCTGAGGGCCGGAGATCAGCCAGAGGTGGTGTGGCCTCGGCCCCTGCTAGGCCGTCCACTGTTGTTATATCAGGCAGGATGGCTGGGCTCTCCTGGAGAACAAGAAAGCATACCAGGAAACTCATTTACCCAGAAGGCTTTGCAGCTTAGCACTCTCTCAAAGATCCAACAAGGGGTAATGTTTTTTAAGGTGAGGAGCATAAGAATATCCATAAATTATGCAATAGGACTAGGGCTGCAACAACTAATCGATTTAATTGATTAAAATCGATTATTAAAATAGTTGCCAACTAATTTAATAATCGATTAGTTGGGTCTACGTTATTATACACATAA
>JAODLC010000065.1:29540342-29556149 GCA_026781145.1 Hippopotamyrus pictus | reverse complement strand
TTCTAAAGCCGCGATCGAAATACAGAACATCAGACAAATAATAAAAGAACATTTTGATAAATAAACCTAAAAAAAAACCTCTCTAGGATTTGCATTTCACATTTTGCGAAATTAAATTAAATCGGCAAAATTGCCTGTGCCGGCATGCTTTCAGTGCAGCGCAACATTGACACAAAAAAAAGCATTAATTTAAAGAATTAAATTAGAACAGATTATACATTTCTAAAATAATAAAAAAAAAAACGAAATAAAGTCAGAATCAAGTCACAGGGAGCATAACAAATGTGTGTAAAATGCCAAAGTGCAGGGGAACATATATATATATATATATATATATATACATATATATATATACATATACATATACATATACATATATACATATACATATACATATATATATACATATATATATATATATATATATATATATATAAAAAAACACAAACCACAGTTAAATTAGGTAACCCTGAGTGATCAATAAATAAAATAAAACGAAATAAATTATTAGAACAACGAAAGTTTAGCCAGAATTGTGAACGCTTTCTTTTTAACTGCCGAAACAACAATAAACGCAAACTGGCAGTTTTTTAGCTAAACATGTTCACAGCCAATTAAAATTAGAAAACGGCTGAAATGTTTGAAAACAATTGTACCCTACCCGATCGAAAAAAATCCAGTCTTTCACTCTGCTTGTGTGCGTTTGAGTCTTTTCAATTGTTATGTAGCCTAATCCCTGCCGTCAAGATGGTCCTCATCTCGTCATGGATCAGGGAAAGTGAAAATTAAATCTGTCACAGGGGTGGTTGGATTTATTCACAAACACGTTAAAAATATTTATTGAACGCTTCTTTCTTTTCACTTTTGTTTTTACTGCATTATCATAATTAAAGGCTGTATATAACTGTATATAACTTAATATAACCGTACAAAACCAGTAGTTCTGTGTGCAATTAGACATTGAGCACCCCCATATTGCCAAAATGGTATGATGCTCGTTTCACCCGCGAAGATTCGACTGTGAGATCGGTGGGCGAATCAGGCTCCGCATATCGATGCATCGAATCTTCGACTATTCGGGGACAGCCCTAGTGTATTCTAGCGTTATTTATTAAAAAGCTTGCCACTGTGTGAAATTTCACCAAACAAAGGAACAGCTCTTCTGTAGAGAGTAGCAATGAACTTGATTATAAAAGATCTCTTTCCTATGACAGGAGCAAGAAGTTAAAGCTTTAAAATGCAGGGAGTTTTTAAGAGAAAGACACCCCCTGCTAGCATGCCGTCATATGGGTTCCCTCTCCAATAGCAGCTGTGAAGGGCCCCTGTAAGCATGCAGTCATACAGGGTCCCTGTTAGCGTGCTGTCACATGGGGCCCCTCTCCAATAGCAGCTGTGAAGGGCCACTGTTAGCATGTGGTCATATGGGACCCCTCTCCTATAGCAGCAGTGAAGGGCCAATGTTAGCGTGCAGTAATATGAGGCTCCTCTCCTATAAAGACTGTGAGGGCTCTCTGTTATACAGGGCCTCCTCCCTGCAGCAGAGGCAGGAGGTTATCAGACAGCCACACTGCAGACCACAATGTGCTACCTGTCTGAGGGTGTCGGGGGAAGGGGGGGCCCCGGAGAGGAGCTGGTCCTCTACATGGGCCATCCAGGACTGGTCCTTAGCCTCCAGGAGAACAATCACAAGCCACAGAGATGAGACACAAGACAGCATTTGCACTCAGACAGATTGTATTAGGAGGTATTAGCAGGTAATCCCAACCACATGTGCAAGGGATAGACACGACTTCTTGACTGAAGCTGCATGTTCATACATGGTACTGCTCTACCTGGCTTCTGTATCAGTAACCAACCAGCATCTGCTAGATAAATGTGTGTGATGTGTGCATCCAGTGCTGGATCTATGCTCCTCTCAGTCTGTGAGTTGTAAAAACGCTAAATGAACTATGTAGCTACACACGTGTCAGTGCTCTCTCCACCCAGCAAAGTTGGGAACACGTCACCTGAGTCTTCACAGGCTTCCCCGAGAGGAGGCAGGCCAGGAGGGCAGCCCTCTCCTGAATACTGGGGGAGCACACAGTCTTCTGCTCCCCTGGGGGGCACTGCCACCACTCCTATAGGAAGAGGCCAAGTAAGCCTGTGTGAAAAGTGGAGGGTTTCCCTCCTAAACAGGCCTAATGACGCTCCATATCACCATTTTCTGCATCAGTGTGGTTTTGCAGGAGAGATAAGCCCCCAAACCATAGTGTTCTGTCACTTTCAGGGTCAAAGGTGCAAAGTTTCAGCTGCAGCTAATGGTGAGGTCTGACGAACGTTACAATTCTGTGGGCCAAGGTTCTGCAGACACCTGGGCCAGCAGCAAGAATACAAGCAGTACCCATTGAAGTGAAACACATGCCACACAAGCGCACAAGCTTTGCCCTAGGTGCCACCGGGGTACACGGTGACGACTGAGTGGTAAAATTCCAGGAAGGACCCCGCCCACCATTCAGAGGGAACGCTACGGTTACCCCATCAGTCGAAGGCTGCTCCACTGGGGCCTCACCCGTGTCCACCCCCCTGTCAATGCACTGCAAGGCAGAGGGACAGCCATTAACAGTGAGGTCAGGGCAGCAGCAACCTAATCTGGGGGAGCCAGCTGGATAAGCGGCATGCTGGGGAGGATCCAGCTGGGACTCATTGAAGCCTCCGTTTCTCAGTTTCTGAGACTGAATATGTATGATATTGACTGAGCCTCTTACTGATATCACCTCCTGAATAAATGCCAGACCATCTGAAGAGGCAGCCCGCCTACACACAAGGAGGCACACTTCCAGTCTGCACACAGAGCCCTGAGCTCCAGCTGGCACTAAATACCGCTACACATCTATAACATAAAACAGCAAGAAAACCCAAGTGACCAGCACCAGATTTGAGTAGAATGGGTTACTGCATTGTTAGGACGAGGTAGGAATCATGTCAGTCATTCTTCCTTAGGATGTCTTGCCTGACTGCAACCTCATATTATAGGTGTTAATGCCATATAGCTTCCTCTGAGCAATAATCATAAGCACATGATGCAATGAAAATTCCTGAATGGATGCTTTATAAAGATAAAACAAATGAGTACAAGGCCAGGAGGATCAGGAGGAAGGAGGGCTGGCAGCAGAGTACAAAAGAGATAAATAGCTCTCTTCAGGTACGTCTCTGGGTCCAGACCATTTTCCCTTCACTGAGCAAGTGCAGATTTCCATACCTACAGTTCTACTAAGCCAAAATTTCACAAATACACTTACTGAGGAAAGGAGAAATACCAACACGCTTAAGACCAGTTCATACTTCACCGCACAGGCACAATACTCGCGCATCCACTCTGCATATGCGTACACAGAAATGTTCATACTTCTCAAGCCGCATATTATTAATGATATAAACTGATTCTGATATTACCTGCACATGTACCACGGCAGTGATGTTTATGTCCATTTCTCTATGTTTTACAAATTCAGATAACCAGCTCACAGGGTTGCCAACTTTGGTCAGTTGGCTGGCGTGACATTTTCAATTCAAGACAAGTCTGCACTTACATACGCAAGCATTTACATGTATGTAACAGTTTTAATACCTTGTGAAAAGTCTGTAGGGTCTGCAAACCTCCCGACACTCGTCAAAAGTATGCATGTTGGTATTTAAAGTGTAAGTCAGCAAATCAATCATGTGCAATGTGTCCAGAGCTGCAGGTACATCACTGCATGGACACAAATTTGGAGTGCAGCAGGCATTCATCCGTGGAGGTACACAATGACGTCAAGCGCGTCATAAACATTGGAGTGGACACACCCACTAGTACGTGTGTGGAGAAGTATGAACCAGCCGTTAGGAATGTTTGGCTTACTCTGCTATCATCGGTTTACCTGTGGATTTATTTTTTAACCTTGAGCCAACAGACTTTGCTAGTTACAATACATGGTGATGCCTAGCAAAAGCCAGATATACAGTAATATGCAGTATAGAAACGGGCTCGCTTTGCAAGAGTTTCGTCCCTACTGCCATAGCTGCACTTAACTTGCCACATTAATTTTGTACCCATCTAATCTATGCTACTAATTGTGTATATATTGTGTGTATATGTTTATGTGTGCCGTTTTATGTATCTGTGCCTAACATGTTCAACATGTTAGGGGCCTGTAATGTATTTGTGTTTGTATTGGAACAGACAGTGAAGACAAATATCCTTATAGGACAATAAAGGCTATCTATACATACAGGATCTGAGCCACTGATTATTCTCACTGCCCAGGGAACCCCAGGTCAGTATGTAATGGCACACGATGTACCTAAACCACATTTCTGGCCAGTATGTTCCAATGAACACAATATTTAGCCAGTCTTATGTTGTAATACAGGAACTAGGCACTGGGGGGTGCTTACTTTTCCCCTTGCTGGGACCAGTGGCTGCTGAGTTTGGTTTTTCTCAATCTCAATCACCTTCTCTCTCTCTCTCTCTCTCACACACACACACACACACACACACACACACACACACACAGACACACACACACGCACACACACGCACACGTACACGCACACAGGATTCACACAAACATGCAGACGTACAGAGGATATCCTGAATATCTAATCTGATAAGAAGGAGAAGGCTCGTCTCAAAAATGACCTTCCCTCACTTTCTGGGTCAGATGCCTCCCCCTCTGACTGCGACACATCCAGCAGACCTCATCCAGAATAATTAAATTCAACCATCCCCTCGAACCCAGGAAAACAAGGTCAGATACAAAGCACAGAGATTTATAAGCACAATGTGATGCTATAAATGGCTGCTCTGCTCGGCTATCAATACTCCGGGTTGCCATCACAGGCTGGCCGTTTGGTGAGTCCCTTTGTCAATGTGTGTAGTGTACATCGAGTCACTTGGCTCAGTCATTGGTGTGTGAAGTACCAGGAATCCTAGGCACTGGATCTGAGAGGTGGTTTCCACCGTGATCCACGTTGGGCGTACCTGTCGCTTCAGTCCCGGGGCCGAGGTCAGGGCCGGAGTGGGGGCACTCTCCTCGAACTTGGCCTGCAGCTGGGTGGCCATGGACTTGACCCTAGTGTGGACAGCACCGGTTGGGGTGCAGGAGGTGCATGGGGCCTTCCTTTCCCGCAGAGGCGAGGAGTGCGATGGCCCCGTGTGCCAGCCTGCTGCGGGATCCTCCTGGGGGGCAAAGGACTTCTTGGTCACACACTCAACCAGAAAATACAACATGTTTAGACAAAGCATCTTCTGCTCAGAGATTTTGGCATCATAGGGCTGGACAAGAAGGAACCAGACAACCTGGCAGACTCAACCCCAACATCAAACCATTGCTCACATCCTCCGACTGGCCAGCCTGGCTCGTCTTTCTCCTCTTCCCAGCTTCCAGATCCTTCTCCTTCTTGTCCTGGGAAAGAGGACACAGCCAGTGAAGCTCTACACGAGCCATTAAGAACATTATGTTGATGCTAAATTGGGCTTTATCCATTAAATTCTAAAGCACTACTTGATAGCTTCAGGCTACTCAGTGATAATTAGCTTCATTGCTAACGTAGAAATATGCATCAATGTAAGCCTAAGGCGGCTACAAAATGCTATTGATCAATCAAGTGAGGATGAGGAGTCGGAGCTAATGTATCTGTCTTCAGCAGGTGGAGTCAGAGTCACTTGGCCTATCCTGTAGTCTGGGCAAGGTGAGTGTGAGAGGAAAGCCTGGGAGATGCCTACCTTAGGGTTACGCTTACGAGAAATACTCTGGCCCAGCTTGTTCAGGAAGGAGATGGGTGACTTGGTGCTGGCAATCAGAGCTGCCTTCTCCTCGGGACTTAGGTTCTGGTTTTCTGAAAGGGGGATTAAAGCCTTTAGGGAAATGACAGCAACCAAAAGGGATACCCTATGTCAGGCTGTGCATGGCCATTGCTCACCACCAGGGGGCACTGTGTCCTTAAACATCTCATAGAACTGGCTAAGGTACATGACCATAGAAAGCTTGTCGGGCTCTGAGACTGATGACATGTCTTTGCCAGTCATGATGGGGCAGATGCCAAACTCGCGTTCAGCCACGTCAAATGCCAGCTGGTTGTTGTTCTCCACATCCTGCTCCTCCAGGAAGTCATAGTCTCTGCCAGGGAAGAAGGACAGAATAGGAAGATAAAGGATAGATTTGATGTAAGGGCAATGGCACTCACATTCACTAAGCAAACACTCTGTGGATGGATAAAAAAATACATCACAGTACACTCAACCAATGAGAAATAACCTTACAATACACTCAACCAAAAAGAAGTAACCTTACAGCACATAACCAATGAGAAATAATCTTCTCCCTGTCCATCCGTAGCCATAACATCCTATCATCACCCACCCACCCAGCTGTGTACCCACCTCGCAGAGCCTCTTACAGCTTAGGCTCTTCCACAGTTCTGTGGGCTCTGCAACCTAGCAGTTAGCGGTCCAATGCTAAACCTTCAGGAAGCAGTCAGTGAAGGCCAGCAGAATGATTCATTTAAGTTGGCAACACTGTTCAGGCAGCTAGGGGAGCCTATCATGGCATGAAGAACAGTGACTCTCCCAGCTGCACATACTAGGCCTCCAGCTCATGGAGCTGCTCAAAACATGAAAAGCATGAAAGGCCTGCAGGCTTGGCAGATTACAGCTGCTACTGCCCATGCTTAGAAATCTGTGTTCCCGCTATAGTGTAAAACTCTTTATGTAAATCATGGAAAGCCATATTTGAAGTTTATATTTAAATAAAATCATCAGTTAAGCATTACAATTGTCACAAATGATCACAAACAGGTTTTGGGTTTGGAGGTAAGATTTGCCTTAGGACAGTCACACAGGTGTTTGTGCTTGAACCACGAGGTCCACCACATGCATCGACTCACATGAGGTCAGGCCGAAAGCGGTGAATCAGGGCACACAGGGCTAGGCCGCTCTTCCAGGACATGGTCAGGTCACTAACTGCTATATTCCGGTAACCCTCTGTCTGCCGCTGGCACCAGCTCAGCAACTTGTTGGAACGTGCAATGGATTCTGAGAGAAATGGTAAGGACACAGTTATCTATAAGTCCTGCTTTCTTGTGAACGGTGTACCCTATGACAGCATAACATGTTAGTCACATGTCCAAACCAAGAAAATCCTTCAAGTGATAAGGACCTGTAGCATTGTAGCATAATTCGTAACAAAATATTCAGACCTGTCTTTTTTGAAAGCATCATGCTATCCCATTTGTTTTCTTAGCAGACATTTTGTCTGGAGCAACTGGGGTTAAGGGCCTCACTGAAGGACCCAACAGTGAAATCACGTTGCCAGCCACGAGATACGAACCTACAACCTTCTGGACACGGGTAGTGACTTGTATGCCACAGAGCCACACACCAAACAGCAAAAATCACTACTGCGATTAAATGCCAGGCAGCTTTTTTTCCGCTAAACCACTAAGCAAAAAATCACACATGCAAACAGCCATCTTTAATATCATCTCCATTGTTACCTTGCAAGTCTCTCATAACTTGAAAGTTTTCTAGAATGAGAAATATATTTTTACATTCATAATCACATCAGAGTAAAGGCAGCAGACCGTCTGACTGTAGGGAGTTTTGGTGTTGTGCACGCAAACCTTGTGACTGCCACTCACCATTTCGCGACAGCTTGGGCGTGGAAGACCCAACTGTGTTGTCAGTTTCACCCGTGTCTATGAGATGGCGCACCTGTGAAAGACATGGTCATCAGATGGTTAGCACCAGTACCATAATCACTGTCACTATTGTCCATCCCACTCTCCACCAGGACTTATTTGACCATGTGGAGGGCACACAGGAAGGCCATGCACACACGCAGTCCACATATTCATATCTTTAGGGGGGAATATTTATCTCTATAATAACTGTAATTCCAACTATGGCAACTTTAGTCCCCCCTTATCCCCACAAAGTAAAAAGTTACAGGTTTTAATAATTTGGTTTTAATTGTGAGAAAGTCTGGTGGCCATATATAATAATTACAAAAATGTGCACTCGCACAAATACACACACACAGGTTTGTAATTATATCTTTGTGGGGACTCTCATTCATTTCTGTGGGGAAAACTCTAATCTTGACATGACAACCTTAACCCTTACCCAGCCCTAACTTCAACCATAAAGTAACCAAAAAAAAATTTGTTTGGCATTTAGTTTTTTTTTTTTTACTGCATTTACAGATCTTTGTGGGGACCTGAAAAATGGTCCTCAAAATGTCAGAATAACAGGTTTTTATCACATTGTGGGGGACATTTGGTCCTCACAATGTAATATAAACATAATCCACACCTGGCCGGGGCCCAGCAAGTTGAGGCTGACGTTGGGGTAGCGTGTAGTGGGGTCCACACTGTACTGGCTAAAGTTCTTGCTCACGTTCTCGGGGGTGGTCTGGGGTAGAAGTCGGTATATGCTCTCTCTGTGATAGAGGGGAAGAGTGTTTTCAGTTGAAAGGAAAAGTCACGTGACCAGAGCTGCTCCCGTGGCCCAAGCTCACTGTTTGTATGTATATATGCATGGCGCACCCCTCCCCCATAGAGCTGTCCCAGGGCTGACTCCTGATCCATATTAGCGTTCCCCATTCCTACGCCTGAATTCAATTTCCAAACATTTCTTTTCCTGTGTTCCCCTCTGCCTGAGTGACACTGTAGAGTGAAACAGAAGAGGCCCGGTCCAGAAAAACTTGGCTTCCTGTACTCCTGTGACTCCCATAATACGGCAATACCACACTGCACCACCTTGCTCACCTCTCAGCCAGCACCTCCAGCGGGGGGCAGCCTAGAGCCCAACTGCGCACCATCCATGCAGAGTCCATGGCGGCCAGAAAGCCCCGTGCGATGCCTGTGCCCATGGGCCAGAAAGGCTGGGAAAATCAGTAGGGAGCACGGTTACCTGGGCTCCACATATTCACCAGGTTTTCTCTCTCTCTCATTCCTCCCTCATCCCTCCATCTCTCCTCCTCTCCACCTCACCTTCAACAGGCTCTCACTCCCTCCCCCATCCCTCTACATCCCATCCCCCTCACCTCCAGCAGGCTGTCCCCCACCAGCGCCACCAGCAGTTGGTGCCCATTACGCTGACGCACCAGCGCCGCGTTCTCTGATGCGTACATGCAAGTGAAATCAAACATGGCCACGTCCGGCTGCCCATAGTGGTTGATGGCAAAGTCCAGCGTGGGCAGCTGGTGGTTGGTGGAGAAGTCAGCAGCCTGGCGGGCATAGGCCAGCAGGGCGATCTGGTCCACATTGCCCCGGGAGAGCAGCAGCTCCGTGTCGGCATAGTCCTATGAGGAGTGGGGGGACAGATTAGCCATGGCCAGAGATCTGAAAGGGGGGAGAGAGTCAGTCACTGAACATACTGAGCACAAACTCACACTCACCATATGACCAATGCTGGCCTCAGCTGAAATATGACTGGCCTCCCCTGTCACTCAGCGATCAATCGGCTAAAGATAAAGTTAGCCCCTTTGTATCAATTACTATCCCTCTTATGCTCCCCCCCCTCCCTTAAACCCTGACCTGAAGTCCTTTGGTTTAGCGGAATCCCTCAGTTTAAACGGTAAGTGTGCTTTATAGTCTATTCACTCCTACACATTACAGCCTTTCCGTCTAAGTAAAGTTAGGAGTATTTATCTGGTAGGCAACGTGATGTGGCTACAGGTAGGTACAGGAAGTCATGGATGGTAACAAGGATCAAAAAGGGAACGAATGAGTCCCATTAATCTCATAATCACATGGCATACACCCTGACTGACAGCAATAATAATGGTCATCAGTCCTGAACAGCTGCAGCAGACAGCTCAGTGGCTATCACAGCTATGCTGTTTTGTGACAGAGACAGGCATCAGAAATACTGCAGCCTAGCAAAGCCCCTGGAACAGATACAAGATGGCTGTTCCTTTCTTCAAGTTGTCATATAAGACTAGCATATGCTAATGGTATGCTAATACTAAAAGAATAATGGGACAGCAGTCTTCCTGCCATGTTTCCTCACTTTGTAGCAGCTCACAGATTCACTCCTCTCTGGCCCAGTGCCAATTGCCCCGTAATCAGCCAAATAGCGTGGTACATCACTGAAATAGCTCACAGGGAAGAATATCAGAGGGCTCTATACCCTTGATCAACACCACATCATATTAAAAACAAAATGCTGGACACCACACCTCTGGGGTCGAGGGGTAGGAAACACACTTTCACTGACTGGGGCATGATAACACATTTCTTCAAATATCATAAACTTAATTCATGGATCTGGATTGCGTTTCTCCGTTGCGTTGTTCATCAAATTACCATGCGAATGCGATTTGAATACGTGCTAATGCGGCTATTTATCATGTGAATAGCAATCTTTGGGTGACAGCAGTACTACACGCCCCCGATGCAGGTAAAACAAAGTAAGGTGACATGGTTTACTTTTTTGCCCATTTAAGCTAATTTTAAAAACTTTAATACTTCCCACAATGGACGTTTTGAAAAGAAGACAGATTGCAGATTTAGCCAGCATTTTTTTCATGATTCTACATTAAGATTTCAGCGAGATATAAACTGAAATAGATGCAAAAAGTATGCTGCGTCACCGATGATGCACTTGGCCCCAGAGGGTTAAGTTAGAAATCATGACAGTCTAATAACAGTTAAGGAAAGGAACATTCCTATTGGACAGTCATGACTTCTAGCTCAAGTTAATCCAGCTAACTGAGAAAATCTGCTTTGTGGAACACCCCCCAAGAGTAGGAGTAAGAGCAGTGAGTGTCGCACCATGTGTGTGTAAACAACACACACGAACAGGGCAAATGGCAGACTCACGTGCAGAATGACTCCTTTTTCCAGAAGACTCTGCTTTTTGGCAGTCATGACAAAGTAGTGGGTGTCATCCTTATAGTAAACAATGTTTTCCAGGTCAATTCCTGGGAATGGTTAAAGTAGTAAGTCAGTTTCCAATCTCACACCTCTATCACTGCAAAATTAGTCACACAAAAGGCATGGACGCTGAGGCTAGACTAAGTAAGACAAAATCTCATATTCATAATTCATAGGTAAAATGAATTACATTTCTCTTAAGTGACTCCCAATGCAATGAGAGATGGAGGCAAAGAGTAGAAGAACTGACCAACAGGTGTTTAGAAAGAAAAAGGTCCACAAACAAATTCACCTATTTATATTCACCAGGGTCAATTTTCCGTCACCATCATCTGTGATTTTACATTCAAATGATCGACTTGATTGAGCTGGAGAGTCGCTAAGGTCATTATGAAACTGAAACTACACACTGCTGACCTGTGGCTTCCCTGAGGTCCTGGAAAAACTTCTGGTTGAAGATGAAGGCCACACCACTGATCTCCTCCACCTTGGCCTCAGCGGTTGTGTTGCGGTTTATGAAGTTTGCCGTGATGGCAATGGCCAGCTTGCCCCGGAACTCCTTCCTCTTAAACCCTAGGCGGCAGCAGGGAGGGGCAGAACCAGGGAGAAAGAAGGTCACATGGGGGTAAGGGGGTCAAAGTGAATGAGTTCCACATATCGTATCTCTCTACCACCAAACATAGCAGAGGACATGGACACCAGCCACAAACGTTTAAAAGTTTATCCACAAAAGTTTATCCTGTGGCCAGCAGGAAGGACCCTGGTGACAGGGGTGAGGGTCTCGCACATCAGTGCATTCTCCCTTCCCCCACACCATGGACAGCAGAAGTGGCATGTGCTGGATGAATGCCAGGAGGGAGCAACTGAGACCCTTAGGGCAGACAGACCCCTGAAAGGTCTCACTAGGCCTGTGTGAAGATACAGTCACAGTGGAAGGAAACGTATCCCCTGTCCTTCCGTCATTATTTCGTTATTTAGCTATGCTTTTTTACGCTTTCTGATTTAATTTATTTTTAATGCTTCGGCAAAGCTATCTTCTGTCTCACAAATTTCACAGAAACAGGAAGAACAAAACAGTAAAGCACGGCCAAAAATGAAGACCAATTGACAAACAAACAGCAAGAAATTGAAAAACAAATGCAAATAAGACCATTAATCAACCTAATGTGAGTCACCATGCTTTTCAGCCCATTCAAGGTATTGCTCAAGGTTCCAGTCCCTCTGGGAATATTCTTCACTTGTGTCCTTACCTGACAGAGTGTTCCTCCTCCCATCTGCCCCAATGACAATGTCGAACTCCATCTCATTCACGGGGTGTGTCTTGGGATGGACCTCAGTTCTCCACCCGATTCCTGCAAAGTAGAATTAAATGCTCATTCAGGTGAGACATTAACAATATATGCAGGAGCAGCAACATTGCTATTACCCCAATATAGGGTAGATTATCTGCTTTTCAAGTAGCTACTGCCAGCAGCCATTTTGGTCCAACTCCCTCCAGACTACAGGAAGGTGGAGAACTTACTCGCTTTCTCCTGATCCTCTGGGGGTTCCACTAAACCCTTGAACTCCACGTTGACGTGGATCTCGATGCCCAGAAGCAGCGCCACCTTCAGCAGCATCAGCTGAAGCTGGCGGATACCTGCAAATGCAACTGAGGTCATGCCACATCCCTATGTCCCTCTGCTTTTAAGATCTAAAAATGTTCAATGATTCACCTCTAAGACACTATTCTTTAGCAGCCAGTAGGAATCAACATCATCCACCGTGGCAGAATTATTTCAGAAAAACAAAAATGACCAGGGACAATATTATTAGTCCCCTTTAAGAAATGACAATTTATTGAGCCATTGTACAAGCCACTTATGTAAAACAATGTGCTTTAACTTCACAGGTGATTTAACTTAACAATTAAAGTTAAAACTGAAGGTATACAACTGAGTGTAAAATCCTCAGTAAGGGTCATTCAGCTGTCACTTGAGAAAGCACCATGCCAAAAACAAAAGAAATCAGCTTGGACTTGGAAAAAAAAAATTGTTGATGCACACAAAGCAAGAGAAGGATATTCAAAGTTATCACAGTGTTTCTAAGTGTCAAGAACTGGATTAATAAGTATAATCCAGAAATTCAAAGAGAGCCACACAGTACAGATCAAGCCTGGCAGAGGTAGGAAGCGAAAGATTTCAAAGATCCTGGAAAGGAAACTAGTGAGAGATGTGTCTAAAGACCCCAGAACAGCTGCCAAGACACTAAAGAATGACTTGGCCAAGTCGGGAATTGTGGTCTCAAAGAAGACAATCACTAGAGCTCTGCACAGGAATGGACTTCGAGGTTGCAGACCAAGGACTCCACTTTTGCAGAAGAGACACCTTCAAGCCAGACTAAGGTATTCTCAGGACAACCTGGAGAAAGATGATGCATACCCTATGGAAGCATGTCCTATGGTCAGATGAGACTAAACTAGAGCTCTTTGGCCATAGAGACACTGCTTATGTTTGAAGAAGGAAGGGAGAGGCGTATAACCCAAAGAACACCATCGCCACAGTGAAACACGGTGGTAGGAGCATTATGCTGTGGGGAAGCTTCAGTGCATCAGGAACTGGAAATCTTCTCAAGGTGGAAGGAATTATGAACAAAGAACTATATGTAGAGATCTTAAAAGAAAACCTTAAGCAGTCAGCAGCAAAACTGGGTCTGGGTCGTCGCTTCATCTTGCAACACAACAACAATCCCAAACGTACATCTCTCCTTGTGAAGAACTATCTCCGGAAGACCAAAGTGAACAAAATGGAGTGGCCTGCACAAAGCCCTGACTTAAATCCAACAGAAAATCTGTGGGGTGAACTAAAGAAGAAGGTCCATGTCAGAAGGCCATCAACTCTGGAGGAGCTTGTGAGATTTGCCAAAGAATAATGGGCTGGGATTCCTCGGATGAGCTGTCAGAGACCTGTTGAAAACTACAACAAACTACAACTGCAGGCTGTTATCCAACAAAAAGGATACACAATTGACTATTAATATCCAGAGGGCTAATAATTTTGACCATGGCAGTTTTTGGTTTCTGTGGCATATTTTCATTTCTGTGTGAAAAGTAAAATAATGTAAGTATCCAAAATAAAACTAAGATGTCTAAAAAAGCCATGTTAAATATTATTTGCTCTATTTAACAGCACTTGGGAAATATTTAAAAAAAAATGAGATTTTCATAGGGGGACTAATAATTTTGTCCTCAACTGTATATAGCAGGCCGACCCACGTGACATTTCTCTAATCACTACCAGTCACATGTTTAACTAATAAGGTATTACCCTGTCAGCACAGATCGTAGGCAATACATCGTATAAACGGCGGATGGTCGCAATGGGATAGTGTTCTATTACGAAGCATAGCGTTTTATTTGTGAAAACGTCAGACCGTCACGGTGTTGAAAAGCGTCGCTCGTCAAAACGTCAGATCATCACGTTTAAGTCGAAAGTCGCTTGTTGGTAGGGAAAACTACGCATCACGTCGGATCTTGTTTAAAAAAGGGTTGCTTTGCCTCTGGAAGCAGTAATATTACTATAATAATATTATACTTGTAATATTATAGGGTATGGTATGATTTACATAGTTATTTTATATACTGGACATTGTTAAATGTTTCTTGTTATCATCGATAATGTTTATTTGAGATCCTGTTTATATGAGTGTATTTTAAATATGAGTGCACCTGTGTGGGGATCTACTGAGAGATGTCCCACTGTGGGTGAAGACTTGGCAATGTCAGATGGCTATACATGCAACTGTTCTTAAATAATTGTGTGTTGTTAGCGTCTGCTTCCAATGGTTTTCCGATAAGTTTTGGGTGCTTTGTTTCGATATGCCGCTTGAGTTTTGATGGTTTTAAAGCCTCGTTTGAAAGTGTTAATCCACAATACACACACTGGGCCTTGGGCTTACAGCGCTGGCTTAAAGCAATGCATTCTGTTCCTGACGCAATGCATTATGGTTAGTTTTAAACGTGGTGCTGGCGGCCCTATACGGACCAATAGCCAGTCTCGATTTTAAATTTGCAGCCCAATCTGTAGCCTTCGTGGCCCATCAGTGGTTGAGAAACGTGGTTTTAAAAGATATTTTGTTCCCTGTTAAATCAGCTTTAAAAGACAAGAAGATAAGAAAAGTCTATTCCATCGCGCACGCTTTGTTGGAAAGGTAGATCGAAAATCATTTCTTTCTTAAATAGTTTCAGATTTGATTAATTACTTATTGTTACAAACTTTTTATCACACTTTAACCATTTTAACATCTATGGCTATGCCAACGTTACCATGCTCGACCTTTTGTGTGATGTGTTTGTATGTTACTATTAATTTGAGTTGTATTACTATGGTGTAAGATCACTCTTTGCATACTGAAAATTATCACAATTGTGCTTTTCAATTTTCAATATAATACAAGATAGCAATTGTGATCACTTAGGGTTTTAGAGTAATTTTTTACTGTCTTGTTCTTACAGATGTTCCTTCGAGAACTTCGTTACCCACAGGGCAACTTATACCAAGTCAATGCACAAGTAAGTTGAAAATTAATTTACATCTACATCTGTCTCGATGTATGTCTAAATATTTAATGCTGTATTCTCTATTGTTGACCTTAGAGCAACAGAGAGGATCCTTCTGCAAATGTTGGGGAGTTGCAGAGCCAGGTCCAACACCTGACAGAGATTATTACCCAAAGACCTCCCTTTTTGGGTAACAGTCCTGCAGACACACCATTAACAATAGCAAGTGCACTGTACAAAATTGCTTTATGATGTATTTTAATTAAATTATTTTAGATCGATTTTGGAAATGTTTATTTTTTTTCCTAGTCTAAATAATAAAGTTTCAAGGTGTATTTAAGTTTATATTTCATACCAATTATATTTCTAAGTGA
>JAODLC010000065.1:29499609-29512316 GCA_026781145.1 Hippopotamyrus pictus | reverse complement strand
CAGTACCAGAAAGCATGCAGGTAATTATCTGGTGCGTCCTCCTTACAAGTTAGGCATTTGTCAGTATCTCTGATACCTGATATCTCTGCTCAACACATTGAACCATGTGGCCAGGCAGGTAACTGGGGGAGAACAAAGACTAACATGAAGAACGGGATGACCAGCAACGCCTGCTGGCCAAACAGGGAAGGGACACAAAGTAGGACAACAGGGGCTGACCCTGACATGTATATGCTTATATGTGTGTTTTTATTTTAGTTTTGCTACATCAGTGTGTTTAAACTCTTCTTTGTGTGAATCTGCACATATGAACATGATAGCGTTTCCAAACGACAAACAGAAAAATGTCCTCACAAATACAGAGTACCCAGGAAAATACATTTATTGCTAATCAGTTCCATTTAAAGTAAATAACAAGTGACTGAACTTTATGTTTAAGGTGGAGCTGGGAGTCATATACCCCCCAGTAAGGGTGCAGTCCCCACAGTGACAGGTGAACAAAGGCGGGCGTGTGACTCTGTGAGAGTGCTTGTGAGACCTTAATGATCACTCTGTGCCCCAAACTTCAGACTAATCACAGGTTATTAGATTTTGCTTCACAGCTCCAGAACTGGAGTTGAGACAGAATCAACTTCCATGACACCCTGGGTCATCCTGCCAGCATGTATGGGTACGGATCTAGGTCATTCTATGCCGGCAATGATACCACTCCCCAATATCTCCCATACGCCAATCTGTGGCTAGTTGACTCTATTCCTGTCCCCTGATGCCTTCCCCACTCATTGCTGGTGTCATTTTTCATGGGACAATTACATCGGGCGATAATGAAGCTAAGCAGACAGGGGGTGACAGAGTGTGATCCCAAGCAAAGAGCTGTTCCGACGGGCTGCCGTTATCACCATGAGCCAGAACCAGTGTAGTCAGGCAAGTCAAACTGGGCCTCTGATACACATGGACATTACAGACCCTTAAAGTATTTTATGGATTAATCCTTATAAATGTAATGCCCATGTATAAATTCATAAGAGTCTCAGCAGCATAAATGATTACGACCTTTTGCCTGGGAGGGAAACAATATCCCTCTATTTTTACAGTAAGTATAACGTACATCTGATTTTAATACACCATCTATCTTCCAACTTTGGGGGGGGGGATGTATGGAGCCTGTAACAAGCAGATCGAGATTAAGGCTGAGGTACACCTTGGGCAGGATGGTACCTGGAGGGGGATGCTCTCCAGCTGCACTGGCTAGCATTTGGCTGTCCCAAGCTGCACAGCACTTTTTTCCCCCTGGGTTTCATTATGACTCCTGCCCTGGCTTTGTTTCTCACAAATGGCCGAACATGTGGTGAGTCTCATGCGATCTACCATCCATCCTGTCCTGCAAAGATAAAGGGTGCAACTCATTCCCAAAATAACTCTCTGCTGTAATCTGTGTGGTGCGATGCGCACTGTGTGTACTAATATGGCTTTTCTGGAGGCTGTCATCACCATGCCTAGCTGGATGACTCGCCTGCTACATTCTTCACTGTGTCCTTCACTGCACCTCATCCTGTCCTCCCACTTGCATGCTCATCCTTCACAGCACCTTGTGTTGTTTTCACACCTGCATGGCCGGCTGCGTGACTTGCCCCGCCACGTCATTCACTGTCTCCTTCGCCGTGCCGCACCCTGTTCTCATGCTCACATGCTCAACTGCATGACCAGCCCTTCCACATTATTCACAGTGTCTTTCACTGAACCTCATCCTGTCCTCACACACATGTTCAGCTGTGTGATCCACCCTGCTCTATCCTTCACTGTATATCTCACCCTGTCCTCACACTTGCACACTCATCTGTGTCACCCACTCTGCTGTGTTCTTCACTATGTCTATCCTCACACTTCACTGCTTACTTCACTGTGCTGCTTCCTATCCTCATACTCGCATGGCCTGCTGCGTGACCTTCCCGGCCACATCCTTCACTGCTTCTTTCACTGTACCTCATCCTGTACTCACGCTCCCATGCCCAGTTGTGTGATCCACCTGCGGCATGCTCAGCAGCATGACCCACCATACCTTGTCCTGTCCTCACATCCATGGGGCCTGTCTATGTGCAGCAGGTGACCTCTGATGTCTCTGGATGCAGTAAATCAGTTTCACAAGAACTTGTGCCCACAGCCAGCACTTGCTGGGTTTTATTTGGGTATTTCTGTCTCACTTACATGTTTATTGGGGTTTTTCTGTCTCACTTACATGTGACAGAAATGGGTCATGTGCCTTGAGTGACAATGGGTCATGTGACTCTTGCCCAGCTCAGCATCTTAGGAAAGTCAGTAGCAAACACAACATTATCTTAGATTAGGACATGTCTGAGCAGCATGGGAAACACCCAGAGGGAACATGACACTCTTTTGCCTGGTGGGTGGGTCTGCCCGAGTTAGTTCATCCTTCATCTAGGGTGACCTAATGTGTCAAAGAATCAGGATGAATGTTTCTTCCCTGGAGAGGAAGGTGCTTATAATCCAGTGAAGAAGGAGCTTATGATCAAGTAAGGAAGGAGTTTATAATCCAGTGAGAAAGGTACTAATGAATCAGTGAGGAAGACGCTTATAATCCAGTGAGGAAGAAGCTTATGTTCCACAGCTCCCAGTAACCTGCAAGTTCCATTGCAAGCTTTCTCCCTTTACTGAGGGGTCACTTAAGGCACATGGTGAAACGTCAAAGCTGAGCAAATATTAGGGCATGTGATCTCAACTAAATACAAAGAAGCCATTTATCCAAGGGAGGTGGACAAAGGGAGAGGACACAATGCACTCATCTGCCCCCTGAGTCCACCCCCGTTCAGAGTTCAACCAATAAGACTCCATTATCTTGCTTGATGGCCCTACCTCCAGAAGGTTCAGCCAAGTGAAATGCACATTTTCACTGCAAAGACCCTCCTTGTCTCATCAGCCAATGGAACTTAATTTTCTCTCTGTAGAGCCCCTCTGGCTGGAATTTAGCCACTGAAAAGCCATGGAAGGCCATTGTTCTACTGCTGAATACAGTCAGTGTGGCTTTGCAAACAGCTATACCACAAATAGTTCTGAGAAGAAACTAAAGGGGAATAAAGATCATGTAACTAAACAGGCTGTCAAGGAAGGCATACAATGATAAAAGCAGATAGAAATGAGACAATGCAAGGTCCTTTGATGTGTAAAAAAAATTGTGTGAAAAAACACAGCAATGATATTTTTGAAAAGCCCATTTCAGTTAGGTTAATCTCAAGTTGCTCATGCCAGACGGTAATGTGAAATCAGTTATGACATCCTGAACTCACTTCTGATGATCAGCATTTGACTTCAAATGCTTCTGGCACAGTTTGAAAAGGCCAAAGCACTGTTCCTGCAGCATTCCTGAGGAAACGCAGCCCCAATCCAATGACAAGTCTCCCCCCTCTGGTACATGGTACATTTTATTCACTCCCTTCCAGGACTTCAGGCCTTTGAAAACCAAGCTGTGGTTTCAGGGGCACAGTAAAACGTATAATGTTGGTATCTATCAAATTACTCAAATTACTTGCTAATCAACTTGACAATTCCACTAATTAAGCATAATAGAGTAAGACATTCAAATGATGTCTACTCTCCTGGAATAATTTCAGTAAAGTAAAGGTCTCATCTTTAATGTTAGTACATAATTTTTTTAACTTATTGCTTCACACTGCCATAGAGACAATAAACAGGTTTAATTTATAAAGTTTAATTTATAAAACCAGATCACATATAAAAATTACTGAAAGCCAGGAGAAGATAGATCATGCAAAATCAGTCTAAATTAAAAAGGATCATTCAGAAGAGAATCTAAAATCAAGGCAAACTGCTCAGACCACACTCAGGACAAGACTTCTCAGTATAATTAAAGTCACATGAGTTTAAGTAGTGAGGCTGGTATTTTGGCACTGGAGAAAAGGTTACCGGATGAGTCCAGAGTTTGGGGGTGGGGTATGATTACATGACAACGAGATGGCAGCACCATAAACTGAATTCCCAGACCCAAGATCCCTATGGGAAAATACACAATCATGGACCCTCATGGGATTCCCCATGTAATGCCATTGATGATTCCTAGTCCCAATCCAACAGACTACAGAGAGATTAAAAAAGAACCCAATGTACTACTTCACTTTTTTCTTTTCAAGCAGATGTTTAAGCACATGTTTTGTATGTTCCCAGAGTGCCTGTTTTTTCAGGTTCTGCTATCTGTGTGAGAACATGCTCTTCAAATTCCTCATCACAAAGATAAAAAAGCAGGTGCACATAGACACACATAAGAGTGTCTGCAGGATGCGAGATACTGCTGGAAGCTGCATGGGCCATAATCACTAGAGAGCTGAGTATACCAACATGGAATGCAGGCTGGGACGGCACGGTGAAGTGACACAGTGGTTAGCATTGTTGCGTCAGACCTCTGGACCGGACTCCATGTGTGTGGAGCTTGCACGTTCTCCTCATGTCATAATGGTGTTTCCTCTAGGATCTCCTGTTTCCCCCCTAAAAACAGGTTAAGGTGAATTGGTATTACCAAATTATCCATAGGTGTATGCGTTTGTGTGTCTCTCGTGTACATATTACTGTATGTTGTGAGGACCAAATGTCCCTACAATGTGATAAAAACCTGTTATTATGTCATTGCGGGGACCATTTTTTTCAATCCCCACAAGGGGAGACTCAATTTCATAGACATCTGTGACTGCAATCAAAAAACTAAAAAGTGAAAAGTCTTGTTTTTTTTAGTTACTTGTGGTTAAGTTTTGGGGTTGGTATGGAAGTAAATCTGTGTCATCACAATTTGAATTTTATATGCCACTGAAATTCTAACATTGAATATTTATGCATTGGAATTATGCATTGTAAATTCGAAGGTCCAAATTCACATGCAAAAATACGAGGTTAAAAATACAAAGGCAACATTTCAAAGTTGCTCCAATTCGATGGTTCGAATTCACATGCAAGATTACAAGGTTAGAATATACAAAGACAACATTTCAAAGTTGCTCCAATTTGATGGTCCAATTTCACATGCATTAATTCCAATTAATTCCTAATTATGGCACACTTTTGAAAACCTGGTATGGAAGGCAATACAAAAATGTACATTCAGTCAACAAAAAGGAAGTTGTGGTAGAGCACTGGGTCTAATCAGTGGTTTGGCCTCAATGCAAGACCTGATATTAGATCACATATTTTATTACACCAACACATTCTTCAGCATGACTCACATTTGGAACTCGGTCAATTTTATGATGTCAGTTAATGATTTTCTAGCATTTACACAAACACGTCCTCAAAATTCTCCCTACCATTTATGTACTTGGAAGACACAATCCACTCTGTGGCTAAGAACCTTGTCAGAGCTGGGTTCTGAAAGAGGAGGAATAATTTTGGCCATCTGCAACATGAAAAGAACCAATCAGATGAGCACAATGGGAAAAAGGCCAATGAAAGCTAGCATGAAAGGGTCTAGCACAGTGTAAGGGCTATAACCTACATGAATAATTACGATAACAATGTAGTGAACAGCAACAGGTATCTGGTGTGATGAACAATTGTCACATTGCTAATGTGTTGTTTACGCATGCAGGAGGGCTACAGCTGTAACTGCAGTGCTGTTGTCCTAGACATGTTACCGTGGTGATCATCTTCCTGTGCCCTGACTGGTTGCATAGGTCCCCTGGTGGCCCTGTTACTCCGGCGTGATGAAAACCTCCTGAAAGTGGAAGATAACGCTGTCCTTTCTTATCTCTGCT
Source organism: Hippopotamyrus pictus (assembly GCA_026781145.1). Taxonomy (NCBI): domain Eukaryota; kingdom Metazoa; phylum Chordata; class Actinopteri; order Osteoglossiformes; family Mormyridae; genus Hippopotamyrus; species Hippopotamyrus pictus. The sequence continues at coordinate 29,506,545 of JAODLC010000065.1, read as the reverse complement.
TTGAGGGCAAGGGTGTGCTGAAAACCACTGGTGAGCCTAGCAGCTGAAGCCTGCTGAAGACTTTGAATCAATGAGACTCTACAGATAGAAGAATAAAATGAGAACAGGAACAATGACTAAGGAGGGCACCACCATTAGTCAAAATGCTTGGGCCCCAAATGCTAACCTTGTTTTTTAAGTATACAGTAAATATGCTCTCTGTCACTGCCCTGGTGTGAATATGGTGGTAATGTAACTCACTGAAAAGTCAGATCCCTGTAAGTGTGTACCACAGATGGTGCTGCGTTATGTCAGACATTGTAATTTATGTTGCTTTTATGATTTGTGACACACCATTCAAATTACCAACCAGCTTCAACCTGAAAGTATTCTCAAACTCTACTAATGAGTCTGGTATAGAAGTTATTTATTAAATCTGCAGATACTCAACCTGAGGTCACTGCTGCCATAAAGGAGAGATTGGAGATACGTATTTACTGATGAGCAATACACCATGGGTCAAAATAAACCAAAATATTCAGCATCCAGACTCAAATGGGGCTGATGAAGTAACAGATGGATGACTCGGGGGTATGATTCTGAGCTCAGACTCGGAGGCATGTGCCCCCCAACACACAAACATATCCACTCTAATCATCCCATTCTCCCAGAACAGCACAAATTCTTCACACAGAGAACCACATAATGTAACAACGTAGATTAGCAACTCCGGTGTCAGTAATGACTTTCACGAAGGAGAGGCTGGAGAAACAATAAATACAGTGGTGCCTGTGGTTCACGCAAACAATCCATTCCAGTAAAGTGGTCGCGAACCAATTTATACGCAAACGAAGGCAATTTTTTCCATAAGAAAACATTGAAATTGTGGTGACAGGCAGACCGAGGCATCGCGGGAGCAGAGGGAGACATGGAGATTTGCTTGATGGGGAAATCACGCTCTTTATTAAAAGTCCTTAAGCTTTTTGGTAGTCTGTTTGTAAGAAAGAATTGTCCATAAGTGTTTTTAACCCCGGGGACTGTCTGTACAGGACCATCCCATCGCCAGTCAGCCACAGAACAACTTCTTCAGGTGACCATCTTCATGGCCAAACAGAAGGAGAAAACACCTTTCATGTTTTATCCAATCCAATCATATCGCCCCTTACTGGTTACTCACTGGTGGAAAATGATATGAAAAAGAGAACTTTAGCTGATCCCAGCAGCAGGCTTGAATGATGCTGCATGATGATAACCACCATCAAGGTTCATGTTCTTTCAGGAGGTTTGGTGACTCCGTGGACTCCACTGTTGCCTCTCACTTCCATGGGGTTTGAATCCTGCCCCAGTCTGTATGTATGGAGTTTGTATGTTCCCCCAGTGTTGTGTGAGTATCCTCTGGGTACACCACTTTCCTGCTGCAGTCCAAAACCATGATCTGATTACACAGAACAATCTGTGTTTCTAAGTTGTGCATATGTGTGTTCTGCAATGGACTGCTGTCCCCTGCTTTGTATCCTATGCTGTATCCCATCCAAGCTGTCCCCTGCTTTGTAACCTATGCTGCTGAGGATAAGCTCCCTCCCAGTACTGGATAAATGACTGAAAGATGGATGCATGAATAGAAAATCTATTAAAGGGCAATAGATTTCTTGCTTGGGGTCAAATCAGAATGTTGTACAGAACAAGATGGTTGACGATGATATATGCCTCCAGTGTCACATAGTGGTGGTGCTCCTCGTAAGTACTGATGGAAGCTTATATGCTGACACTGCCTTGTGGTGGCCAGAGACATTTAGTCCAGCATGAACAAGAAATAATCTGTACAGTAAAACAGTGGAAAATTCGCAGATGTGCTCAAGTGAACCTTCCACTGTCTGATCTCCTTCACCTGGTCAGTGTTCCTTTCTAAGTGTGCCTGGTGGTGCCGGGCTCACATATGTATGGTGGCACCTTTGTACATGGACAAGCAATGCTAGGGAAGTGTACATTTAGCAAAAGGGCTGGAAGAAGGGTGTCTGTGTACAGTAAATGGGAGCACTATTATCATTTATAAAAAACAAAAACAAAAAATGTGTTGTGAGCGGCGTGCGGGCGAGCAGGGAAGCAGGCAAGAGAGCCGTAAATGCGGGCAAACGGGGTTTATTTAAGAGCTGACAGGACGACTGGGGAGCACACGGCAACGAACATCAATGACAGACCTGGGGAAACAGACTTGAATGCGGACTAAATACAGGACGAGACCTCAGTATAAATGCAAGACAGCTGATAAGATGGGAATTGACATGGGGTTAACGAGGAGGGCGTGGCACACACGAGGACTGGACGCGCAGGTCATGACAAAATTAATGTCATTATGACTATTCCAAAAGTGTTATTCACATAGATGATTTTCATCAAAAAGCAATTTTCTTTTGAAAAATTGTTTGTAAAGCACTAAATTAAAGTAAATCGTACACAGAAAAATTAACCATGTAAACCATCCATTCATCCCATGAGGAGAAAAGCGTACATCAGCTGTACATATTCTCTGCATGCATCAATATTTGAGGATGACCACCCTGAAGGGGCCACCATCTTCCAACGGACCTTTTTAATTCCATTGCTCCAGATACTCTTAATAGACCTCACCCCTCAAGGCATATTTGCAAGTGTATAATCCCCTCCAGGATAAGCACTAGGGAAAATGGTGGCATCATAAATATTACATCTGTGGATCCATTTATTTACAGGTGTGGGTCCTACACCAGATATCCCAGAATGCTTCATTTCATATGCCAGGTCAGCTTACACATCTGGGAGTTTACACGCATAGCAACACATTCTATGAGTAAACTTTAACTGGCCAGAAACCAAGTAGGCCATGATGGAGTGAGATAAAGTGTCAGCAGAATGACATGACCCTTAAATTTCCCATGTCTCACAAGTCCTTCTGGAAATACGGCCCACTCACAGTGTTGATACTCATGACTGAGGAGTGCAGATTGACAGGTTGTGTTTTTCCTACTCATGCATATATGTATGCATGGGAGGCTCAAAGGAAAAGAGGGAGTTTCACGCAAAAACATAGAGATGCACATAAAGAGTCAGATTACATATTCGGCTGCATGTAAGAAAACTGCAAGGGAAAGTACATGTCAGGTGTGGGCTAAAATTTCGTAACCTCTGAAAAGCAGGTGTAATTGATATAGTGCGTTCCATACATAAGAGAAATATCAGGAAGGAATGGTCCTCCCTCAGTCCCTGAGCTTATTTCCAGAAAGAGAAAACACATATTTCATTAATGCACAAGTTATATGTGATGCCAATCTACAGATCTCAAACAGTGAGGCAAAATTTCCCAGCTCAACTATTTGAGTGAGAACAAGCACACTGCATATAGAACGGCTTTATTTTTCAGCATATCATGCCCCTAGTCAGAATGTGTGAGCAGTAGTTTTGCTGAGCTGCAGTTGTTGGGTTTTTGACCCAAAGCATTAGCTTTAGCTATCTGGGATACCCACAGTCACCTTAGATACAAGTAAAACATAAGACAACTGTACCATATTTACAAAATATAATGTGCACTGTTTATTGTAAATGCTTACAACAGTAGTTGAAATGGAACTGATAGACAAAAATGTGCCAGTAATTTGTTGTGAAATAAATAAAAACAATGCTTACCTTGTAAACATGCAACTCCAAAAACCCTGCTGCTTAATTTGTGGCACTATTTCAGAAGATGAAGCTGCATCTGACATCGACAGGGTACAGCGCATGCCATCCGCAGACTGGTCAAGTACGGGTGGTGACATGTACTGATTAAGCAATCAGATACAGGTTTAGTACATCCCACATTAAATGACAGGGTGCAGCATAGGCTATCTAACGCCGTTTATGCTACACTCTCTACCATACATACATCTACCCCACAGTGTCATGAAGATTTCCATGTCAGCTATTAGAATAGGAGCAATCAGGTAGAATAACCACAATGCACAGGGAAACAGGTGGATCACAAACAAAGGCACCTAGCAAAACCCAAAACAGAACGCAAACCAAAAACTAGGAAAAAGAAAACTAAAACAGAAAATAAACACTGGGGAACAAAATCCAATAATTACGAATAAAGAGGAATCTGGTCTCAAACTCATGACCAAAGGGTTTGAAACTACATGCTCAGCCCATAGAGCTTTGCAGCAGTCTTAGGAAATACACTAAGGTGAAGGACACAGGGAGGACAGCATGGTCAGCAATACCTGCTGGGCAAATGGAGGGGGAGACATGAAAGGTTGAGGAGGGTGGGTATTGACCCTGACAACAGGACTTTGTCTTGTGATAAACATCAGCCACACAATCAGATGAATATCATCAAATCAAAACAGCAGGTTGATGATTCCTGGCATACCAGGGAGCCCCTGAGACCAGCCACCATCCAAGGAGAGAATGTGCAAGTGGTGAAATCAGACAAATACAAGGCAGACTGGACTAGATGGAAACTGTACAAGAAAGACCAGAGTGGGAGCTACTTCGTGGGGAGACTCAGGTATTTCAACCTGAGCAGTAGGCTTCTATGGATGTGATATCAGTAAATGCTGCAGTCCGCTGAAGGAGCAACTGTTTTGTAATAAGACTATGTAAATTACCAGGTAATTCATTCTGATATGGACATTGTACGCACCTTTCTTTTCTTTTGACTGCATGTATTTTTATTGCAAAGCATAAACAATAATCTACACCATGCCCATTTTTACTGCACAGTGTAAACAGTGCCCTAAACCACACCCATTCACTTCAAGATGCAGTGTCCCAAGCCACACCCATTTTACTGCAGAGTATAAACAGTGTCCTAAATCAGTTTCATTTTTACAGCAGAGCATAAATGGTGTCTTAAACTATATTTATTTTTACAGCATAAACGGTGTCCTAAACAGCAGCCATTTTACTGCAGCGTAAACAGTGCAGGGTCCTAATCCATGCCCGTTTACTTCAGAGCATAGTGCCCTAAGCCACACTCACTTTTACTGCAGAGCATGAACAGTGTGCTAAGCCCCACCCATTTTACTGCAGAGCATAAACTCTGTCCTAAACCACACCCATTTTACTGCAGATCGGAAAGAGTGTCCTACCCAGGAGTGTTCTGCATTTCCCCCATAACACTGTAGAGTGGCAGATGGCACAGAATGAAGGAGTGAGTGTAACCCTGGCAACGGACAAGTGCGGACACCTGAGGTTCTTAACTGGGAGCAGTGCCGTCGATCCTGGGTGTCCAAAGCGCGGAACAGGACTTAGCCGTCTGTGCATCAGCAGGGGGATCTCTTTGGTCACACTTTCACCAAGCCTGGCATCTAGGAATCGCAGACAGAGAGACCTGTTTTAGGACAGATGATACTCAGAATTCAGACAGTGCACCTCCTACTCATCAAATGAAAATGACATTTGAACACAAAAAAATGAAAGTATATTGTAAAGTTATATTTGAGTATGGGTTTTGTGTGAGTCATGTTAACATGTAATCATAATTTATTAATTTATTAATTTACTAATATATTAAATGCATTCACAATTTTTTTTATGTGGAACAGGCATATGCCTAAACGATTGAAAGTGCCCCATTTTGAGGTGCTGTGAGCCCCTTTTCGATGACCAGAGATCATGCTAATTAACCTAGGGTCACCCCCACGGTCACTTGAGCACCTGACCCTTGAAAAGTCTTTACATGGCACTGATTTGGATGAACGACTGGTTGGGCTCTCTCACCTTGCACCCCATTGAAAAAAAACCTAGAGTTATCTTTGATGCGGGGAGAAGATTTTAACAGTCCTGTTTTTTTAGCGCCACGTGTAACTCAAATATGTACTCTAAGAAAAAGGGGTCGTGTAATAACATCTCACTGAAAATCAAGTTCCAGTGATGGATCTGGGTTTAACAGGCAGGGTGGTAACTGCTTGAATGAGATATAGAGCCAGCATAACTTTGTGAAGGTAATAGCGCATCCAGTCACACTGTGGACTGAGTATGACTACAGATACAATATTCAGTAACACAGTCACACTGTAGCCTGAGTATGAGTATAATCATGGTACAGTAACACCCTCAGTAACACAGTCACATTATAGCCTGTATAAACACAGATACAGTAGCATCGTCAGTGACATAGACATATGGTCGCTCGAAAGGCACTAGTATGTATTTGCTGGATAAACCCCAGTAGAATCACAATAATGACAACAATGGTTTCAAAACAATTAAAAAATTCAGCAAAGAAAGGGCCTGATTGCAGGCCGCTGTAGGACAGTCAGCTGAAACATATTCAGAATAACCATGGGCTGACACACACTTGTCCTTACACATAAATACACACACACACACACACACACACACATACACACAGGTTTGTAATTGTATCTTTGTGGGGACTCTCCATTCACTTCTATGGGGAGAACTCTAATCCCAACATGACGACCCAACCCCTACCCAGCTCTAACCTTAACCATAAGTAACAAACAAAAAACAAGATTTTTTGATTTTTAGTTTTTTCATTGCAGTCATGGATTTTTAGAAAAGTGAGTTTTCCCTTATGGGAAATGGGTTGTGGGGACATTTGGTTCCCACAAGGTAAGGTACATCTGGACCATACACACAATTATAGTAATTTATACTAAAGACTCATTTAGATCAATTTTTTCATGGAAATCTGTCTCATCATATGTACTTGGGCATGTTCAGGCATGCCCAAGACATTGGTTCCCGGGCAGAAGAACGTTGCACATGAGCCACTAGTTGATCTGAAGAAAATATTTCTTCCACCTCTGTATATAAGACTTGGGCTAATGAAAAAGTTTGTTAAGGGAATGAATAAACAAAGCAAAGCCTTTGCGCACTTGCGACAGATGTTTCCACGTATCAGTGATGCCAAGATGAAAGAAGGCGTCTTTATTGGTCCACAGATCCATGAAGTGATGAGGGACAGTCATTTTG
>JAODLC010000065.1:29469223-29484704 GCA_026781145.1 Hippopotamyrus pictus | reverse complement strand
GGAAATCACAGTTTATAAAGCAAGCATGCAAGCTACAGGTTTGTGTCATTACTTATATTGCTCTTATGACCCTCGCTGTAATAAATGATGATGATATATTTTTCCAGTTGCCAAAACGTAGCATCATTATCACCTTCAGTTCAACTGTAAGTGCATTGTTAGGTGACGTAGGAGATTGTATCCGGTTCCTAATTAGGTCGATAACAAAAAGAATGCCCTCATGATTGAGCCTGTACCTCTTAATCAATTCATTATTGTCGTACATCTGCAGCTAGGACATCCTTTCTTTGACGGAAAGTGCGTGGTCTCCGTCTGGGTTCCCGTAGTGCTGCTGCCATCGTGCAACTCCTAACTGGCTTAGGAGTTCTCTCCAGCTCTCTTAAATAATTTAGGAGCTGAGACCTACTCTTAACACTTAAGAATGTTTATGCATGCCACTCATTCTTAAGTCTGGGAGTAGGAGCAAAATCACATCACTCTTAGAATTGTGACGCATTTAAGAGTGAAATTTCACTCTGAGAAGTTTTATGCATACCAGCCCAGAACTTAAGTTAGCATTAGCCTAAACATTCTTCGTCAGTAAACATTAAACTAACTCCAAATGTTACATGCCTGTCCTTGTGTGTGTACTCACCATCTGATATACATATTGTATTTAATCAGTGGAAATATGGGCTGGTTCTCTGGACGTGCCACTTCGGCACCACCGGAGAACCAGCTTCCCATCAGCACTGGCACCACCACTGGCATGATAGTAGTGGAAAAAAGGTAGGAGAGTAACACAATACAAACGGGATGTGAACATGAGTTAATGATAACTGTGGGAGTAAACGGACCTACACGGACACACGTACCTCTGCAGCACACCCTGGACAGTAGGGGGGGACATTCCAGATTCTGCATATTTCTGCAGACACAGGTAAAGGAAAAGTGTGTAAGGGGCAGGGAGAATAGAAAGGAAGTGAAACAGACTGCATGAAGCCAACTGAATGACACACACTCAGTCACACACAAATATACACATACTTTGGGCATTGGCGTTTTATGATTTTTTTTAGGATGGGGAGCATAAGAAGGGGCAAAATTCATACAGAATGACCAACCTTGTTATTAACCAATGACCATGAGGCAGTTGTCTCTTTCTCTCTCTCTCTCTCTCTCTCTCTCTCTCACACACACACACACACACACACATAATATGAGCACAGATTATTATTAATCATCATTGTCTGTCCCAGCAAAAAAGCACTGAAAAGAAACTATACCATGTGAATACAAACCAATAACTCCAGTGGTTTTGTCATGTTAAGGTTATGTGTTGGTTTAATGGCATGTGGCCATTCAGGTAACACTTAGGTCCTGGGAGATGGCACCCGTGTTCAAAGCAGACAATAGCACCCAAGAAAGAACCAAAAGATGGAGCATGAAGTGCCGCTTGTGTCCACACAAAAGGACAACTACCTGCAAGCTAGTTACACACTATACAACAGATACTCTGCTAGAGCAAAGAAGCCAGCATGTCCACACTCCACAGCCTGTCAACCCCATGGAAAGGAAAGCAGTAGCTATTCAACAGTCACATTTATACACTGGAGATGCTGGGGAGTGCAGTATGGCATGCCATCCTGACCATGACTGCTATGCAATCCTGACTTTTGTGTCAAAGCATTTTTATTTTGGGAAACCACATCAATTTTGATGTACCATTCTTTGGAACAGTAGATAGAATGTGCACCCTCTTGGGTCAAAGGTCATGAAGAGAGTACCCACTGAGGAGACACTGTGAGACAGCATGGATGTGGCCAAAGCGAAGCTCCTCTCACTTTCTCACTCACTGCAGAGACGGGGCTCAGAGGCAGAGCTGTCGGGTGGGGTGGTGCCCACTGGCCATGGGGGGTCCTGGGTGGGGGGCTGGCGTTGACCACGCTGGCCTCTGAGCCGGGAGACACCAGCGCAAAGGCGTCATCCAGCAGGGAGTGCATCTGCTGCCTGGCCTCCTCGATGGAAGGCTGCGGAGGTACGTAGGGGGGAGGGGCTGTGGCAAACACATCATCGCTGGGGGAGGGGCTCCGGGGCTCAAGTGCTTGGTCAGGGTCCGACTGTGATGACACAGAACGAGGACATTCAAACATTCCATATCAAGAGATGCATCTGATGACCTCAGGCACGTTACTCTCCTGTTTCAGTTGGCAGTGTGTTCATTAATGTGCCACTTAACGAACCAGATGTGAAGTAAATGCCAAAATACACAGGGGGCCCAAGGTCCTTAAACTGTTCACTGTAACTAAGATCAGTATTATTGCCCATTTTCTACCACTTTCTCACTAGTTCATGTTCAGCCCATTATATGGCATTTAATTAGTGCCAAAAGTTGAACCACGCGCACGTGTGCGCTCACGAGCTGAAAACCCATCCTCTATACGCACTTGCTGGACCCTATCTACGCACTCGCGTCTGCACAGCACTCGCTCACTCGACAGGATGAATTTTGACACTTTGGAGGCGGGAACAGTGGCTAATATCTCCGCTCCTTTGATTGTTTTTTTTTTAAATATTGACTATGATTGGCTATTTGCTTTGGTAGAAGATGAAGATAACTGTTACGCGGTTAAGTTAGCCTCATATTTGATATTCAGTTTTATGGCTTTAATAACTTTTATCGAAAGTAAGGTGGGGCGTTTTAATGACAGAATTGTGATGTCCAGTACACAGATAATGATGCACACATTATTTTTGTGCTTCAAACCATTTCGTGATTTGTGCAAAATCGTGTTAATAACTAATATATGTTCTTTCAGCTGTAATGACATGGGGGTTTAGCATTTTGGAGTGTGCTACAGGGAACAATGCACATCCCTTGGATTTTCAGAATAATTTTCTCTCGAACAGTTATTAACACATTGTATGCATATTACATGCCATTGCTCCATTTCAAACATATTGACAGTTAATTGATAACACAAATTAATCCATAAATAAGTTGTAAAGTGTGATTTAGGCAGTGCACTGTGGGACAAAGCAAATGCAGTTGAATTTTTGATTACGTGTTTCGTCACATTTAAAGTGATCTTGAAAATCCAAGGGGTGTGCATTATCCCCCAGAGTCCACTGATGAAAGCACACTCCATAGGACAACCCCTTAGTTGTTGCCGCATTGGACTTTAAGCGGATGCAGTGTAATAATTAATAACTATTACAGACAAAAATAATCTGAAAACTCAAGGGGCATGCATTGTTCCCTGTAGTCCACTGATCAAAGCACACTCCACTAGATGTGCCTGTCTTGTCTAGTTTTAAAGATATTAACCCAATCATGTATTGTTCCATTGCACATTATATGAATACATTCGAACATTAAGAAATTAATTAAAATTCGTACGTAAAGTAATATGGGAAACAAAGGGGTGTGCAACAGTCGCCATGAGCCCAAAATGCTAAACCCCCATGTCATTACAGGTGAAAGAACATATGATATTAGCTATTAACACAATTTTGCATAAATCACGAAATGGTTCGAAGCGCAAAAATAATCGGTGTGCATCGTTGTCTATATACTGGACATCACGATTCTGTCATTAAAACGCCCCACCTTACTTCCGTTAAAAGTTATTAAACCATGAAACTGAATATTGAATATGAGGCTAACTTAACCGCGGTCAGTGACAAGTTATCTTCATCTTCTACTCATAGGTATAAACATATCTATGATCGTCTACCAAAGCAAATAGCCAATCGTAGTAAATATTTAATCAAAGAAGCGGAGATATTAGCCACTGTTCCTGCCTCCAAAGTGTCAAAATTCGTCCTGTCAAGCTAGCGAGTGCTGAGCATACGCGAACGCGAGCGCGTAGAGAGGATAGGTTTTCAGCTCGCTAGCGCACAGGCGCGCGTGGTTCGACTTTTGGCACTAATTTAACGCCGAGCGAGCGAGAGAGCGAGTGCTGTGCAAACAAGAGCGCGTAGAGAGCATGGGTTTTCTGTTTTTTTTATGCGCGCGAGTTTTGGCACTAATTAAACGCCGTACCATTATCACTGCTAGTTATTCTGAGTATTCAGTGATTCTGAATTATACACATAAAAGTAAATGTATATTATCCTGTTCCTGTTATTCTGACCAGGTAAGTTGTTGAAATGTGGATGGGTGAAATGTATGTTGTGTTTTGTATACACTAACAAATCTAAAATATAATATATTAAAATAAAAAAAATGTATTGGTAAAAAAAAAAATACATCCTGGTTGTAGGTGCATTTCCTGTTTTGGTACTAATGACATCCGTATGATTTCATATTGTGTTTTCCAGTTTAAATAACAGAACATACGGTAACTGTAATTCAAGAACCAAACATGTTTGTACACACCACATAGGCGATGTTGTTAACCCCTGGAAACTTCCTGTAGGTGGCGTCGTTGTCCGTGGGGATAAGTCTGTCACTGTCGGTATCCACCAGGCTGCCGTTCACCGGGGACCTCTTCCTCTCTTTGGGGGACCGCCTCCCCTTGCTGATGCAGGTCACATGTCATTACCCATGAGCCCAAGTTTTTCAGCATGCATCCTAGCAGCTCAGCGTACTCCTAAACCATCTCACATGTCCATCAGGCCCTCCATGACAGGGGTTACAGAGGACCATCTACCTGCACACTCTCACTGTACAGACAGAGCTGTAATTGTTACTCATTAATGACACTTTAACAAACAGCACCAAATGAACCAAGATTCCAAACGGGTATTTTATCAGAACAGGAGTAAAATGGACCAATATGAATCTCCAGTTAGTAGTCAGCGGCAGACGTGTGTGAATATTTAGCTAAATTATGTCTAAAGCTCATTTTAACATATTATTGCTCAAAACCTGCTCAAAGGGTTTGTCAATAATTTTTGCTTATAGACAAGATCTCAGATTGCTGGAGGCATTTGGATTGTTAACACATCTGTATCAATATAATAGGTTTATTTGATATTGAGAGTGACTCTTACACATGGAAAAGCAGAGATCCCTGACCCACCCAATTCTCATTCAAACCCCATACTGTAGATACGTCTGAAATACGTCTGAAAATAAAAGACGGATTTAAAGGTCGGTCTGTGACCCTTGACCTCTTCCTGGGCTCCATGTAAACGGAAGGCACATGAACATCCGGGTCCAGGATCCTGTCGAACTGCAACTGTGCCTTCTGGTAGACATCTTTCGGCTCGAACCCATCCATGAGGTCATCCATGGTGGGAAAGTCGTAGTGTCCCTTCCTCTTGGCCCGAAGGCGGATCTTGTTGCGGTAGTGCTCAATCTCAGACTTCTGCCTCAGGGCTACCCTAATCTGAACCGAAGATACTTATGTGTTATGAGACAGAATGACTCCAGTCTGCCAAGGAAATCAGTCAATGTGTTTTTTCATATTGAATCACTGCTCATTTCTTATCACTATACTCTAGGGAAATAAGGTAACAATCTAAGCTGTATGACACAGCTCCGGCCCATAGCAAAGAGGCATGATGGGAGCCGAGCCTTACCTCCCTATTGATACTAGTGCTCTCCAGCACCCTCTCAATGACAGGGGGGCTGTTGGGAGCTGGTGCAGGCATAGGTTGCATGGCGATCAGCTGAATCTTGTTGGCTACCCGCCGGGTGCATTCTGAAGGGCGAGATGCACGGTCCACATGCTCGAAGATGGAGGCTGAGGATTGCTGATCATTGGCCCCATTGCCTGCTGAGGGTCCTGGTGTGGGGGAGTCAAAGAGGTCAGTTACGGAGATCACCTACCCACTACTCCCCTGAGAGAAAAGGGATTTGGAACAAAACTCATTTTAAAAAGTGCTTTTGATTTACTTTTTGGATTATTTGAACTGCCTGCTGCGAAATCAGTTCTTTAGTTCTGTAACGGTTTATGTGCCACCTTAATGCCAGTTTCCCATTCACAATAAGATAAAGAATAATCAGGTCCAAAGTCCAAACTCAGGTGACTTGCATTCTTTATTAATGATCCACCACGAGTATGGCACAATGGTTTCAGCACTATGCCTTCATCAACGTGTGCCTCCATTCACAATAATTAAAATGTAATGCCAATACATACAATACTTACAATTCAAACTGGGTCATTAGTCCACCTGAAGCATATAATAATAGATACTTTTTGATCCCCTGGGCGTACAGGGCAGCCATCTGTTGTGGCGCCCAGGGAGCTGGGGGTTAAGGGTCTTGCTCCAGCACCTGCAGACGTGCCAAAGCTGGGTTTCGAACTGCCAATGTTCTGATCACAAGCTTAGCCCACTAAACCACGTGCTACCCCCACATTTATATCATAAATTAGTCTTACTAATTAACTTATGTTGTATTTACCACAGAGGATGATTAATGCTAAAGTAGTGGGCTAAGCACAGTAATATCTAGTCTTCCGATGTCAGTACTATATCCCCTGGGACTCAAAATGGACCAAACCCCATCACAAACTACTTGGAGAGTACACAGCTTTCACAGACCAGATGACCAGCGTTCTATCCACTAATCATGAAGAGGACATAATATTTCTTACGGATTTAATTCTACCCTGAGTGATACAATAAGGCATAGATCAGCAGTAAGAAGAGGGAACTTGACAGAATTATTAATTTTACTGCATTGATCAGATCCAGATCATCAGCAGTATGAGCACAGAGCAGCACTGAAGCTCTCTGTACTATAACAGTGCAGACTAGGGGAGCTGTCTGCAAGCTCCAGAAAGCAGGAAGTGCAGAATGAGTGAGGCCCTGGCACAGACCCTCCTGTACAGCTTTACCAGGACAGACTGCTCATTGAGGGACGTTCTTTAGGACTAAGCGTGCAAGTCAAATGTCCCCCACCATGTAATAAAAACCCCTTTTTTTGACGTTGTGGGGACCATTTTTCAGGTCCCCACCAAGATTTGTGAATACAATCAAAAAAGTAAGCCAAAAGTCTTGAATTTTGTTTGGTTATGGTTAAGGTGAGGGCTGGGTAGGGGTTAAGATCATCATGTTGTCATTAGAGTTTTCCCCCATAGAAATGAATGGAGAGTCCCTACAAAGATATAATTACAAACCTCTGTGTTTGTGTGTGTGTGTGTCAGCGGGTATACCTTACCTTATGAGGACACAATGTCCCCACAACGTGATGAATACCTTTTTTTTTTACCCTTATGGGGACCAGTTTCCTCAATTTAATAAAAATCTCTGACTGCAATGAAAAAACTAATAATGCAAAAACTTTATTTTGCTTGGTTACTTATGGTTAATGTTAGGGCTGGGTAGGGGTTATGGTTCTCATAGTTAGAATTTTTCCCATAGAAATGAATGAGCGGTCTTTATAAAAATATATTTACTCAACGTGTGTGTGTGTGTGTGTGCGTGTGTGTGCGTGTGTGTGTGTGTGTGTGTGTGTGTGAGAGAGAGAGACCCAAGATGGCCTAGTGGCACTTGCCATTTTTAGGGGGCTTCTGCAGCTGCTTCACCTCACTGGGAGTGCCATGGATGCGGGCGTTCTCTTCGGCTGACTCCCTCCCACTGGATGGATTGCTCCCCATGGAGTCAGCATCTGATGGAGAGATCCTGCCAAACACCAGACAATTCAAGTCACATCTCTCCAAGGAGTGGTTCCAGTGAAGACTCCATGGCCCATGGAGAGCAGGGCTTGCAGTTTACTGTGCTGGTTAGTTACCTCACAGCACTGGAGCCTGACGCTTTTACATAAGGAAATGCTACTGGCACCTTGTAACAGTATCAGCATTACCATCAACCTGCCTATGGGTTAATTAAGATTTAGGTACATCTAAATATTTAGAAGATTTTATCCAAAGCATCATACAATTCAGAAAGGAGAAATCAGACAGTCCCTAGAGCCATTGGGGTTAAAGGCCTTACTCAGGGGCGTAATCACAAAATCACTCTGACAAATCTGGGATTCAAATTGGTGACCTTCTGATCACAGGCACAGCATCCTAACCCACAGAGCCCCACAGCAGTACACACAGTCTTATTCTCAGCCACGGTTTAGTTGGGAGGGTGCTATGGCAAGGTGCAGTGGACAGTGTTGTATCGTCTTTTGTGGCTGTATGGTATTGCCTATTGTGCTGCATGGTGTTGCCTATTGTGGCTGCATCATATTGCGCAATCTGATATCGTTGTTTTGATATTGTTCTTATAACATCATTGGGTGTTTCTCAGTATGTGTACTTGGGTTCTCGTGTAACCATTTTACATCATCTTCCATTGTCAAGACCAAATTCCAATACTAAGAACACAATTACTGAGGCTTAATGGTGGTGGTTGTCATGCACTCTGTGCTGTGGTGTCTCAAGAATGACAACTTATCACTAAATTCTAAAATACCCGGATGTTAGTCTTGCACCGCCCCAAATATCAAGGATTCATTGCGCCCCTGTTCGCTCTTGGGAGGCGAGTTGTGTGCGAAGACCATAAGTATGATCTTTGTGTTCTTGGTATTGAGAAACACCCATAATTAATGTTGCACCAACATCACTGCATCACTGCAACTGACCAAACACATGATGTCACAGCTTTGTGAGTTGATGAAAAAGACCGGTAAATAGTGGGTGTTTCTCAAAAAGTGTCCTTGACCGTTCTTGTGTGCTCATTTTATGTCATCATCCATTGCTGAAGACCACTTCCAATACTCAAGAAGTACAGAGAATGGTAAAAATCCCCAGATGCCTTTCTTGCCCCACCCCAAGTATCAAGGATAGAACAGTCGCATCCTCACCAAACGAGACCAATCCCATTATTTATTTTAACTAGCCTCCCAAATTTATTCTTGGGAGGCTAGTTAGCAAGACCGGTCTTAAGACCACAAGTACAATCCTTGCATGTTTTATAATAAATTTATTATTCACCCCTCCATGAAATGCCACCTTATCACAGTGGAGGGGATTGTGTGCCTCTGTGATCCTAGGAGCTATGTTGTCGGGGGCAATTGCCCCCAGTAAGGTCTCCCATGGCAAATTGGTCCTAGGTGAGCAGTTAGACTAAGTGCAATTCAGACCCTCATGATGAAGGAAAATATATTGTATCATGTTATCCCACCTGGAATGGGGAGACCGGGGCCTTGCCCTGCAACCAGGCCTGGAGAGAGCTGGAGGTTGAGTGCCTGCTAGCCAGGCCTCCACTCATGGGGCCCAGCTAGGCACAGCCCGAAGGAGTAATGTGGATCCAACCTCCTGTGGGCCCATCACCGCCAGGGGAAGCCTTGGGCGTCAGGTGCAGTGTAAGATCGTTGGCTACCAAAACTGGTTCTCTGTACTGGAACGTAACCTCTCTGATATGAAAGGAGACTGAGTTGGCGCAGGAGGTAGAGAGATGGGTGGGTCTGCAGATAGCCCCCTCGCTTTGGTGCAAGTGTATCAATGTTCAACCGGTGAACGAGAAGGTCATCTCATTTCAACTTTGAGTTGGAGGAGGCGCTCTGCCTGTTTGTGTGTACATGCCGAACACCTGTCGAGAGAATCCAGCCTTGTTGGAGACCTTGGAAGGGGTGCTAGAAGGGACTTCATTGTTCTGCTGGGGGATGCTCAATCTGGAAGGGTGTGACTGGGAGAAATAGTCTGCGGAAAGCGGCTTTAGTGGTTGCTAAAGCAAGAACTCAGCAGTGGGAGGAATTTGGTGAGGCTATGGCGAAGGACTTTTGGCCTCAAAAAGATTTTAGCAAACCATCAGATGACTCGGAGGGGGAAGCCGGGCTTTGCCTATGCTTTTTGAGAACTGCTGACCTCAACTGGTGATAAAGTCAGGCAGTGGAAATAATATTTCAAGGATCTCCTGATCCACTGATACACGTTCCATGGAGGAAGTAGAGCAGTAAGACTCACCAGAGGTCAGTGAAGTAGTCAAAAAAACTCTTCGGTAGTAAGGCTCTGGGGGAGGATGAGATTCGCCCTGAGTTCTTAAAAGCTCTTGATGTTGTTGTGCTGTCTTTGCTGATACACCCCTTCAACATTCTGTGGACATTGGGGGTAGTGCCTTTGGATTGGCATTATGAAGGTATCTATAGTGCATTATTAATGACAGCTTCATAGAGCATTCATGATGCATAATAAACCTGGCTATAATGTGTTATGCCTTTTTATAAATAGCCATGTTTATGATACTTAATGAATGTTATGATAATTATGAAGGTATCTATAATGCATGAAGCTTTAGGTAAAGTTACCGAAAATTCTTTTTTTCAGACATTCCTTGACATTCTTTGCCATATGCCAAAAAATACAGCAAACAGGATTATGAAGCTCCATCTACTTACGTTTTTGCTAATTTGCATAATGTGAAAAATCCACTTTTTTGATCTCTTCCTACACCATTCATCCAATTCACACAGAATTGAACTGCAGCATCTTGAGCAGACAAAGAGTTGTATGTAGGATTTTGATCAACCAAATTGTACTGATGCTACAGACCAAGGAATTTCTTGGGTATGGCCTTTTTGCACTTAATGACGAATTTCTCATCAATAGACCATCTGATTCTCACCAAACTTGCTACATGTAGTTGAACCAACATTATAAAGCAATTCTACAAAAAGATGAAAGAGATAAAATTTTGTATAACTGTACTGGGTCAAATGACCCAACTAATTATTTAATAAAACTTCATCTACTCATAAAAATCACTGACAGCAGGCAATCAAATTTCAATAGTCTATAATTACCCATGAATATGACTAAGAATCATGTAATTTGGTACCATGGTGCAACATTCCCTCCATTGTCCAGGGCTGTAAAGCAACACTGGTCAGCCAAATGGTGGTGCCATAGTGCCGTGTTTTACATTTTGGCTGATACAGATGCTCCTCTACTTGCGAAAAAGATATGTTCTGAACAGCCATTTGCAACTTGAAATGTTCGTAAGTCGTTATTCAACATCATTTGAAGGGTATACGCAAGAACAAAGAACCAGGATGCTGGGAGTACACATGCTACACTGCTGCGCGACAGGAGTAGTTGCCAGAAGTCACGCTAGGTGGAATTGATGCGCAGAAAAAAAATTGATGTTGCGGACTGGAAACGGGAGCCCAAGGAACACAATTTGGACTTACAGTCCTCTTCATTCGTATGTCTGAAAGTTCGTAAGTTGAAATTTCATAAGTAGAGGAGCATCTGTATTTTATGAACTGTCAGTCATAGAATTTTTTTTCCCACTTTCCTTGACTTTAGACAGTCATATCTGGTAATAAGATCATCAACCTTTGCTGCTTAGATCTGAATTGGTGTAGAAACGTCGACTGTGAGTGGCAGACGTTTAAACAGTGATTCATGCTGTACCTGCAAGCCCTTAGACTGGATAGTATACCGGACACATGGTAGATTGCACTACTACTAATCTTCGCGGGACCTTAGTCTTTGGAGGTATTCAACATGTTTGTCTATGATGACACTGGCTATATGAACAAGTTTGAGAAGGCTATAGAGTAGTTTGTTGAATACTGGGAAAAAAAAAAAACAAATAGTACGTGTTTTGTTCACACATGCAGCAGCCCGCAGAAAGCTTTGATGCTTTTGTTACAGACTTGCCTAGAAAGCTAGAATGTTCAATTTTGGAGTGTTGCATGATTCCATGATCCGCAATCAAATCGTGCTTGAAATTAATGACAAAAAAGTAAGAGAGAGGTTTGCTGCAAGAAACTGAGGTTATCTTAGTTGGAGTCGTGAAGATATACTATGCTAGTGAATTAGCCCTGCACCATGTGAGAACGTTTGGTGATGTGCAAAGGACTATGACAGCAAGGCAGAGGCCACAGTGTCCAGATGAAGGCTAAGTTACAAGAGGACTCAGAGACTTTTACATGTAAAAGATGTGGCATTTCACACGCACATGAACAATGCCCAGCCTACAGAAAGGTTTGTAACAAGTGTAAGCACTGAAAATTTAGGCCTAGTACAAAGGGGGTACTGGGCCAACAATGCCAATACTCAAAACAATGTAGAGTTAGTAGTGGATCAGTATTTAGACATCTTCAAAGGTTTAGTTGTCTTACCATTCACAAATAAGATACAGCTAAAAGATGATGCTCAGCCAGTTGTCCATGCTCCCAGGTGGGTTCCTGTGCCACTACGAGACAAGCTGAAGCAAGAACTGAACCATATGACTGAAGCAAAAACTGAACCCCCTTACTGGGGGTTATAAAGAAAGTGGAAGAGCTGGAAACAGAATGGTGATATATGTATGTGTATGGATCCAAAAGACTTGAATGCTTACATAAAGAGGGAATATTACTAGATTCCAACCAAAGAGGAAATAACAGGTGAGATGGCCGGTGTACAGTTCCTCAGCAAATTGGATGCATCCCAGGGCTTTTGACAATTAAAATTGTATGTGCATAACACAAAGCACTGCACATTCAATACACTTTTAGGGCGCTACTGTTTCCAAAGGATGCCTTTTGGAATCTCTTCAGCTCCAGAGGTGCTCCATATGACCATGGAGCACATAGAAGGCATTGAAGGAATGTGTGTGGATGTGGATCTACATTAGAGCAGCAAAATGACAGGCTGATCAAAGTGTTACAAAGCATCCAGAAGTATGGATGGACACTGAACAGAGCAAAATGTCAGTTTATGTGAAGGAAATCACCTTTCTAGGTGAAAGGCTGTATGTAGTATGTGTGGAGCCAGACAACAGCAAGGTGAAAGCAATTGATCTTTGACAGATGACACATCAGAACAAGTGCATCTTGGGTTAAATGCCATTTTGAGGCATCAGTTCCATAGGCAAATTCATAACAAACTTGTTTGCAAAAACAGTGCACCTGAGACAGCTGTTACATGACAAGTGTGAGTTCAAATGGACTGACTATCACAAAGAAGAATGGACACGGTTGAAAACCACTCTCAAAACAAAACCGACCCACATACAACAATAAAGATATCCAGTGACTCATTGAAAAATGGGATTGGGGCTGTTATTACAGATTGATAGAGAAGACTAGAGGCCAGTCGTGTGTGTGTGTCAAGAACAATGACAATGGATGGAATGTGGCAATGCACAAATCAGTGCTTAGAACTAGTGTATGGATTTCAGATATTATTTGGCTACCAAAGTTCATGGCAGAGAAAGATCACAAGCCATTAATATCCATTATTAGAAGGAACCTCATTGAGATGTCACTGTGAATTCAAAGACTAATGGTGAAGGTACAACGATATTTCTGACCTAATATACACACCGGACAAGCACACTGTGCTTGCTGACACTCTGTCTAGGCCGACAATACAGAGTGACAAACATGGTGAGAATTCCAGTGAAACTGATGTGAAACTCCACATGAACCTGATCACCGAATCACTACCAGTGTCTGACATCAAATCAGCAGAAACAAAGCCAGATGCAGGGTTAGAGAGAGTCATCAAGCATCAGAATGAGGGTTGGCCTAGAGGTGGATGACAACAGTATAACAACATGAATGGATTTCTCCCATTTCAAAGGTTGCAGTAGTTGCCAGAGGTGACCCCTGACAAGCTCTGAAAGAGTGTTGCCAATGAGCTTATACAGAATCATCGTTCATTAGTTGCTGAGACCAGAAATGCTGAGAAGATTACATGAAGGACACCTAGTAGGGAAAAATGCAAGAGGAGGGCTAGAATAGCTGTTTATTGGCCAAGAATCAATGTGGACATTGACAGGATGGTCCAAAGCTGTGAGATCTGTCTGAAACAGTAAGCAAAATAGCCAAAAGAACCTATGACAATCACAGACCTACCCAATGAACCATGGCAAAAAGTTGGAACAGACTGGTTCCACTGGAATGGAGAGAATTACCTGGCAATTGACTATTTAATTCCAGAACTTCACCAAAAGGAATGACTTTCGATATGTGACTTCAAGCCCTCTGTATTCCTAGTTAAACAGTAAAGAGAAAGGAGTACACATAGTCAAACAGCTGTTCAAGAAAGCACAAGGCAATGGCTCAAATCCATATCTCACTTTTGAGTTAGCGAACTACACTTGAACATGGCATGGTCTCCTGCAGAGCTTCTAATGGGACGTAATTAAGCTACACTCCACGATTCCCTACACTACAAAATGAAAGGAAAACACACTGAAACAAAGAAAAGCGTCCACAAAAGAAACAAACTATGACAAGTCAACAAGAAAATTAGTGCCACTGGCAAGACATGACACGATGAGAATACAACATCTGGGACAAGAAAGTCACTGTTCTGGAGGAAGTAAATCTGAGATCCTACAAGGGCAGAATGGAGGAAGAATTGAAGGAGCTTGTTGAAAACACAAGAGATGCTCCAAGAACAGACACTTAAATATTCAAATAAAGATCCACCTTGCAGTACATCAGCTGAACCGCCATCACTGCCAGATGACAGAAGAACAGCTGAGCTGGCCCCCTTACCTGTGCTGAGAAGATCTATATGCAGTGTCAAAGCACCTGACAGGCTGAATCTTTAAGAGGCATGAATGGAAAAAAAAATGTTGTTCATATTTGTGCTTTAAAAGAGTCTTGTATTGCAGTCTGTTCATGTTTATGGTGGCTTGCATCTAAAGTAAAGTGGATGATCTCTGACCACCAGGGAGCACAGCAGCATATAGCATAGCAGCCTATAAAAATATACTGTGCTTAGAGATGGTTTGCGGGCAGAATGCACCATGCAATATGCACATTTATGGAGTTTATCACAGCCCGGAATAAATACACAGTTTATTGAACTAAAGGTTCTTCACTTTATGGTGGAAACCTGAAAATGAGGTTACTAAAATGTCAGATACAGGGGTCCTACTGTATCTGCCTAGAAGCTAGACAAGAAGCTTGCTATTGTCTGTAATTGAGTTAGCTAATGCTAGCTAGAATTAAAACTAGCAAACCAAAAGGACTAAGTTAAATTTAGTTAATAATAGCTAGCTAAACGAGATTTTTTTAAAATCTTATTTTAATACTTACTTTTTTAATACACGTGTGATCAACAAGCAGCAGAGCTGGAAAAAGCTGCACTTCTAGTATTGTTTCTTTAGCTGATCTTTTTCCCCCAAGTTATGACATCACAACAACATGATTGGTCAGTTGCAATTATGGTCCTGATGCAACACTAATTATGATGCTGTAGAAACAACACCAACACAATATCAGATCATGCATATCATATCGCCTATTGCAGCTCTATGGTATCACCTATTCTGACTGCATGGTATCTCCTATTCTGGCTGTATGGTTTCGCCTATTATGGCAGTGTGGTATTGCCTATTGTGGCTATATGGTACCACCTGTTTAGTGGCTTGTTTATGGAGAGGAAGTCTATAGTCTATAGAGGGACCCAGCTGAAGCAGCTCAAATATACTCTCTAGGTGTGTGGAGTTTATGTCAAGGGAGGTGATGTTACATTTATATAATTCCTTGGTAAGACCCCACCTAGAATATTGTGTGCAGGTTTGGTCATCATACCTCAAGAAGGACATTGCTGCCTTAGAAAAGGTGCAACGGAGGGCTACAAGAATGATTCCTGGTCTTAGAGGA
>JAODLC010000065.1:29454630-29466053 GCA_026781145.1 Hippopotamyrus pictus | reverse complement strand
TCAGCAAAGTCTTGGCTACATGAAGATGACTAAATGGTGTAGTTGCAACATTCATTTGGATAAATAAATAAGAAAAAACTAACTCATGTCACTATTTCTGGCTCCTTTCATTGAATATGTAGCAACTTTCATGTGTATGAATGAGCCACTGTCACCTGGCCACGTCCCTACCCCCCTTTTATGGCGCTGATGGGGATGTTTCAGGATCACGTTTCACCGTTGCGCTGTTAATCAAATTACCATTCGAATGCGATCTGAATACACGCTAATGCGGCTATTTAGAATGTGAATAGCGATCTTCGGGTGACAGCGATACTACATGCCTCCGATGCAGGTAAAACAAAGTAAGGTGACATGGTTTAATTTTTTGCCCATTTTACCTAATTTTAAAAACTTTAATACTTCCGACAATGGACATTTTGAAAAGACGACCGATTACGGATTTAGCCAGCGTTTTTTCCATGATTCTACATTAAGATTTCAGCGAGATATAAACTGAAATAGACACGAAAAGTATGCGATGTCGCTGACGACATACTCGACCCCAGAGGGTTAAAGCTACTTCATGTTCCCTTCTGATAAGGGAACAAACATTTTCCATAGGATTAAACAAGCTCAGTATGAATACCAAGAAAAAATAAAGGATACAGACACATATATACACACAGACAAATATATACTCACGCTGTGCTAGCGTCCCCTGCACCCGGTAGCCCAGGACGATGGCGGCCCTCTGGACATCCATCCGGTTCAGTAGACTGGAAGTGGCTACAGCCGGCAGCCTCTCGCCAGTAGGACCCTCCACAAAATACACCATCTCCAGGGGGTAGTCTGAGCCCTCCAGCCTGGAAGTCTTCACAATCTGTGGGAGTGGGGGGGAGCACAGAATAAGCAATGATCCAGGCCTAATCACATGTGACCTGTCACATGGGACAAACTATACATGGACATGAACAAGGCACAGAAACAAAGGAACAGCGAAAGCATCAGGCACAGGGTCCATTCAGCACACAGTACACACTAAATAGTGTGTCAAACACAGAAGTCATGTCACCACAGCAGCCTTCAGGTACTGATGCTGCTTTCAGAACTGACACCTGTATCTACTGAGCCACTGACAGCCTTCCACTGCCAGACTCAGTTGTACCCAAGTCTCAGGTGGATGTGATCCCACAAGTTGACCTTTTGGAGCCTAGATTGTACGTTCCCTGACTCGGTTTATTAACTTCTTTGTATAAACTGATTAAAAGTAACAAACATGTATTGACTGATTACAGGTAACACACCTCTACTGACTGATTAGAAGACACCCACATATACTGGAGGATTACAGACTGCTACAGGTGACACATTTCAACAGGCCGTTTACAGGAAACACACCTGTACAGACTGATTACAGGTAACATACTGGTACTAAGTGATTACAGATAACACTCCTTTACTGACCAATTACAGGTGACATACTAATACAGGGGAGTATAGGGAACACACCCTTACAGACTACTTTCAGGTGACACACTAGCACAGGATGATTACAGGTGATGCACCTATACCGATGTATTACAGATAACACACCTTTAATGACCGATTACAGGTAACATACCAATCCAGGGGTTACACACCCTTACTGACTACTTAAAGGTGACAACTGTATAGGCAGATTACAGGTAACACACCTGTACTAAGTGATCACAAATAACATACCATTACTGACCTATTAAAGGTAGTATACCAGTCTGGGGAATTACAGGAAACGCACCTTTACCGACTACTTATGGATGACACATTTGTACAGACAGATTACTGGTGACATATATGTACTGACTGATTACAGGTGACACACATGATTTCACAACAGACCCAATGATTTGACAAAAGGAACATTTTGTACCTAATAAGCTCTGTATTTTCCACTATTTCCTACTTTTGTTTGATGGTTCAGTGAGTATCACTGCTGCCTCCCACCCCCCAGGTTGCTGGTTCGATTCCTGGTTGTGGGGTCTACATATCACAGTTCTTGTATTAACATAAGTTTACCTAACACAGACTAAAGACATGCAGTTAGGTGAACTGGTGTTGCCAAATGGTTCATCATATGTGATGGACTGGCATCCCATCTTGTGAGTTCCCTGCCCTGTGCTAACTGGGATCCATTCCAAGGTCAGCGAGATACTTTGGCAGCAGAACATCTCTTCCTTAGAATGCAGAACAGAAAATCCTCCTTCCTCTCAGGGCTCCTGTAAAATAAACCGCAAAACTAGGGCAGACATTTGTTTTTTTAACAGCTCCAACTGCCAAGAAGTGGCCAGTAATAATGAGTCTGCCTGTAGCTCTGGCCCTAGGATGCGTGTAACACAGGATGGGAGGGGTGAAAAAAATGTTTCTTAGAAGCTGCGGCCTTGAAAAGAATAGGCTGAGTCGCCATGGTTACAAAAGAACAGGAGAGCAGTTGCCATGAAGAATGAACTTGATTAACAAAGCGATGAGCCTGTGGATATGAAAACACATATATAGTACACAAAGCTAAAGCTAAAGGAACAGTTATATATTAATACTGATGTGCATAAGTTTGCATGCTACTACTGACTCATTCATGCTAATGTTGCCAGCGCGTATGGTAATGCTGTAGTACCTGTACGCTGTTATTCCCCACACTAGTGGCCCTCTTCCAACGGCGCGAGGCCCCCAGCACCTCCCCCAGCAGCAGAGCCAACCTCCTCTCCATCCGGGCCTGGAAAGTGCGCTCACCCACCCTTTGGTCCAGCACGCCCAGCAGCACTGCAAGGCACAGAGGCACACAAGCATCATGGTAGGGCCATACCTACAAGACTGCATCATGTGGCAGCCTACCTGTCTTAACCCAGGATGATCGCAGCACCTGGCTGACATTCAGTTCCGGGTAGTGAAATGCTGTGAATGAGAGGGAAATGAGAAAGATTCTCTGGCTAAACAGGCATAAACAAGCTCAATATGCCAGTCTACCACTAGAACACACAAGATGCAAAGGAGCAGAATTAGCTCCCAGGAACTATAGGTAAAGGGCCTGACGTTCAACTGACGTTCAGCAATTTGCAGTACTGGGAAGCCCACATAGAAGCTGAACTCCACCATGGTGAGGAGCCGCAGGTGGCTGCTGACTAATGACCCCTCCAGGTAGCCACTGAAGTCACGCACAGCAAAGGTGATGTCTACTGGTGCCCTCTGCTGCCGCAGGGTTTTGGTGGCACCCATGGTGATGTTGATGATCTGTAACACAGTGTACAGTGTACCTTCATCACACGGTGAAAGAGATGAAGAGCCTTGGGAAACATTTACTTACTTCATTCCATTCCTTAAACACTAGGAACCCTACACCAACACAAATTTGCATAAAATTCCTAGAACTAATCTTGCATTCCATTTGCCCCTGGAACTCGGATTCCGAGTCGGATTCTGAGTTTTGAAGCCAGAAGTGACGACATGTGCGCTCCTGTTTCTCGGAGATCTGAGAAATATCTCGGACAGCATAGAGGATCCCAAGTTCAGAATCCAAGATGGCTGCGCCCTTTATCAACAGAAGGGAAAGTTGTAGTTTTATCCTGTTTAAGCAACTACTTCTCATTTGTGGCTCATTAAATGGGTCGCACACACTATACCGTCCAACTTATCTGTGGACGTGTTGCTACGGAGTTTTATATGTGAAGCACTGCGCGTAATGTGTTATCAAGTGATATTGCTAACAATGGCTACCAATTAACCGGGCTAGAACTGGATTTCATGATTAGTCAGATTATTTGTCGGATTAAAGGTAGTTTGGGCTAATTGTAAGTGAACGAAGATAAAGGCCATTTGAACTGACATACCTTAAATCTGACAAAATATCTTGCTTTTTCACATGGGTTCATGGTATTGCTACTTATGTGGCAAATGGAGTTTTTAGTGGATGTGACATAATATCGGAATCCGAAAATCGGATCCCGAGGCAAATGGAATGCATGATAACACCTCTGCAGACCCCTTCAGCTCCATTGTCCTCTTGCTTTTGTTGTGCAAACACACCATTTACCTGTGAAACCTGAGAAGACACCCCCACCTCTGTTCCACCTCAGACACTTCACACCTCCTCTGCTCACTGCGCCTCTCCCCCCAACCACAGCATCCAGCACACATCCAGCACCTTTAGCCACTGCCAATGGTACCTTGGCGTTTACCAGAACAATAAACTGGACTCGACTCATAACATAAATGCACTCTACAAAAAAGGGCAGAGCAGGCTGTACCTTCTGCGTAGGCTTAGGTCTTTTGGAGTGCAGGGGCCACCCCTGAGGACCTTTTTTGACTCTGTAGTGGCATCAGCCATCTTTTATGGTGTGGTCTGCTGGGGCAGCAGAATCTCTGCTAGGGACAGAAAGAAATTGAACAGGCTGATCCGGAGGGCCAGCTCTGTTCTAGGATGCCCTCTGGACCCAGTGGAGGTTGAGAGTGACAGGAGAATGGTGGCTAAGCTGCCATCCCTTGTCAATGCCTGTCACTCCATTGCGTGCCTGACCATATATATATATATCTCCACAGTGTTGTACATATATTTATATATTCACTCTGTACATAATATAGATACACTCTAATTATACAGTGGTGCCTCAGAACTCGAACTTAATCCTTTCAGAACTCCGGATTGAATCCTAAAAAGTTTGGGTTCTGATCAAATTTTCCCCATAAGAAATAATGGAAAACCAATTAATTGGTTCCCGGTCACCAAAAATTACACCTAAAAATGTTTTTTTTTTTTTTTTTTTTTTTTTAGCATTTAAACACAAAATGAACCGGATAAAACAAGAAAAGCATATACTTTACTAAACACATCTAAGCACATTTATCAAAACAGTAATTTGTAAAGTAAGAAAATAAATGTATCCAAACAATGTGTGAAGTTAAAAAAAAACAGTGTGTCCTGCCCCGATCGTCCGCTCCTTCCGTGTGCCACATCCCCTCGTTAACCCCATGTGGAATCCCCGTGTGATCAGCTGTTTCTGGTTGTTGTCATTAGTCCTCTGTCTTTTGTCCGCGTTTCAGTTTGTTTCCCTAGTCCGGTCATTGTATTGTCCATCGGCGTTTTGCCTGCCTTACCTGTACTTAAACACTATATTCCCTGATACCCTGACGTCTGCGCCTTTGTCTCCGTTTCGTCCCCGCTCAGCATGACAATATTATTATAATTAAATGTATTAATGGTTTATTATTAATATTAAAATAATTAATAAGAAATCTTTATTTTTAAATGTATTTCATTATATAATAATAATTACTGTTACTGTCTAATGTAAATATATGTATTCAGCTAGTGTAAACATGCACGATGCTATCACAGCGAATGCGAGGCTGAGACTGAAACATTACCCTTTCTTTCCACTGAGAGACATGCCTTGTGACTCATTTCCCCGAACGTACAAGTTATCTTAGGTTGGCGTTCATGGTTTGACTTCTGAGATTCAGATCGACTTCTAGGTAATTTTTTTTTCGAACTGGCTGGTTCGACTTTTAAGAAAATTGAGTTCTAATGAGTTTGAGAACTGAGGTACCACTGTACATATATATATTTATCTAAGTTTACATATATATATATTTATATTTTTCAGTACACTCATCCATATTTATGTTTCCAGATAGTTTGTATAATGTACTTTTTATACTGTACTGTTGGTACAGTTTTCATTTTATTTTTTTGACAATTTCTTCACCACTGTCACTGTCACACAGACTGCTTCACTCTACTGGGCACGGTGAATAAAGTTTGCCAAGAACTTCCTTCATTGGCAAAGGACACTGCAGAGCAAGAGGAATTCTCCACATCACTGTTTAGAATGGCGCGCATGTATTCAGTATGAGCAGCAACATGCAGGTGGCCAGTAGCTGTATTTTACAACATGCTGGACCTGGTGGCGGTGAATGCCTAAGTTCTGTACAAGGCGTGCACAGGGTGGACAGGCAAAAGAAAATTATTTCTGATTTTTCTAGCCAAGGAACTCTGTTGCTGAATGCCGGGATGATGGTGACTTGGTCTGCAAACACAGACTTTGAAACACACAGGCAGACAGACTGTGTGGAAGAGTAACCACTGAGACAAAAGGCAGAAAGATGATGAAGTGATGAACTTGGAACTGAGGGACTGATAACATTTATTTATATATTTTTTTTTACATTTTTTACAATTATTGCTATTTTTACATGAACAGCCAGAGGAGAGAACATGCAAAG
This sequence comes from Hippopotamyrus pictus, assembly GCA_026781145.1. NCBI lineage: Eukaryota > Metazoa > Chordata > Actinopteri > Osteoglossiformes > Mormyridae > Hippopotamyrus > Hippopotamyrus pictus. The sequence continues at coordinate 29,459,819 of JAODLC010000065.1, read as the reverse complement.
CTGGAGAGATCACACAAAAACAAAATTCACTTTTGGTGATGGCCAATGAAAATGAAATGACATAATTTTATTCTGCATGTGTACGAGCATCAACCATGGACCATGACTTCACTCAACTTATGACATTTATGTACAAACATACATTGGAGACTGAAGTGCTAGCATGTTTTCATTCTATTCATTTCATTCTATTAGTAACTTTTCATCCTATTTTCACTATTTTTTATAAATAAAACAGACTTGTGTTTCCATATTTTTTTTTTAATGTGTGTCTTTCATATTTGTAGGTCAGTCAGTGTGTGGGATATCTTGTATAGATATGGCAGGCTTTTATGAAGGTTTACATGTCATACACAGAGGTTTGGCCTGCTTTGGATTTGAGCTAGCAACTGAGTGAGTTAATGCAAATGTGCCAGGCCTCACAGGTAATGCGTGTGTTTGCACAACAAAAGCAGGAGAACAATGGAGCTGAAAGCCTGTGAAAATCTCACCAGGTGTCCTTCACACCTGGCATGTTTTACCAGAAAATAAAAATCTCAGGGTTCCTAGTGCTAAGATTTGAATAACTATCTTATGATTATATTCTTTAGCATCACTTTACTGAGTCTTTTGGGATATATTTCACTCTAAGCCTAAGATTTACCATAGAAGACTAGCTAATATTCTTTGCCATTTTTGTGGACAAGGATAATCCACTTTGCAGAAAGGCACACAAGCAGGTGTGAGCACATGCAGCATTGCTGCCTGTATCTCTACCAGTACCTCTATAATATGATTAACCATTCCGACTCCTGTCATTCCTTCTGTGCTTTGTACATTCAGTAGTGCTAAGACAATGCATGATACTATGATACATCACAATCAGCTTTAGTCTTTTTAAATAGGTCCATTGAAGATGTGCTGAAGTCTGCAATAAAGCAGGAGATGACACGAGAAGGCTCTGGCATTATTGCAGACCACTTAACAGTAGTCTTATTTTTCTGGAGTAGCAATGAAAGAATATTTTTAGCAAGCGTAGAAGTTTACTCCAGAGGAGAGCAGCTCAGACTGAGAACAGCCAGAACCACCTCCCAACCACAGTTCAACTGGGAAATCCAGGTCTGCAGTATAGCTGCTACCCTCCTACTGTGACTGTGAGTACTGGTCTTTTAGTTGACACAGTTCATAGGGTAACTGGTTTTCCTGTATGGTCATCTTGCAGCCAAGCTGGTAGCCGATGCAGACCCCTCACCTGTATGATGAAGTTGGCAGGGTTATGCATGCGGCGCCGCACCTCAGAGTAGGCCATGGTGAGACCCTTCTCGACATGCTCAGTGAAGCTGCAGACACGTACGTCCACGTGGGGAGGCACGAACTGCAGCACTACAGGATAAGGAGCACCAGGTTAACTAAGACAAATGCAAGAAACTCACGCCAACATAGAGTGCATGTAGACCACCCCCTCGGACTCCCACATGAGGACACCACTCACCCGAGTGAACCTGGTACTGGTTACTAGGCATGGGGTAAACAGGCGAGGCGGTGAGGGCAACAGGGGAGTCATGCTGTGACTGCCGCAGGGCGTTGATGACTGCCGCTGCCGTGTACAGCAAAGACCCCGAGACAACGCGGAACACGAAGTTGGGTGGGGCTTTCAGCACCTTCATGATAAAGAGGACATTGCATCACAACGGACAAGAAATCGCATCCCAACAGAAGGTAACAGTCATCCTTTCTCAAGCCAGCTGAAAAATACAAACTTTGCCCTAAACATTTATACAGAAAGAGATTCCAGAAGTGCGTGCTATACAAACCATTTATGTCATGACAAACTCTTTCTGATACTAATGTACAGGAATTCATTTAACACAGAAATGCTGAGGGGAAGGCAAGGCTGGACCTTTTCATCATCACAAAACTGCTCTGAAAGCCGGGGAAATCCCAACAACCCTGAGATGGCATTTCTCTGAAAGAATGGAAGACTTGAGGTTGGCAGCCTATTTGACCTAGCAGCCTGTTACTGCTGCAATTTTGCAATTGCAATTTGTGGAAACCCAGCTGCCAGAAGAAAAAGTGGAGTAGGATCCCTCCATACATGCAGCTCCACAGAACGGTTGAATTCTCTCTTCAAGATCTCCCGGAGGTGTGATTTGGCATACCCAGTGGTGGACTCCACAGGAAAACCTGAGTACATGGAGATGAGATGAGTTCAGCAAGTGGCTAAACCAGCCTCATTTGTTACTTTGCTATCATTTATTTCCATCTGCTTCACTTTCTCCTTAAACTTATACAAGTGTTACAAGTATTATGCTTAAAAAATAAACAGTTTACAATACGGTAGGAGATGAAAGAATGCATTACCGACTCTGATCAGGTAGGAGTCCGCCTTGGAGATATTGCACAGATACTGTCGAGGTGTTGTGGAGATGACTGCTCTGGTGGTTGTAACCAATGGGGAAGTAGTAGTAGTCAGTGAGGTGGTGGGGGTATAGGGCTTATTTGGGGTTGTATTCATGGACGTAGTCGATGCCGTGGCCGTACTGGCTGTGGGCAGCCACTCATCAGCAGTCACTGCTGGGAACTCTGACGTGATACCCACTGGAACAAGGGTCTGATCAGCCATGGCAGTGGGGTTGGACCTAGTATTAGGAGTCTGTCCAGTTGCAGGTGCCGTCTCCTTTGGTAAATCAGTCAGCATGGGCGTTGGTGCAATACCAGCTGTTGTAGGGGTGAAGATTGCAGCTGAGCTGGGAGAAATCGGGGAATCATTCTGCTTCTGTTTGACAGTGAGCTGGATAGTGCTTATATGGGAACTGACAGTGGCAGTATCCAATGAGGGCAGATTTGAATTCATTTGTATGGCACTGGATTCCAGACCATTCCTAAGAAGGGTAGAGAGAGAAAAGTATGGGGTCGGCACAGCCGAAGGCTCTAGCAAATACTCTGGGCCATTCACTGCTTTGTTTTTTGACCTGTCTGTAGAACTGAGCATTTCTGCCCCCAGCACATCTGTGGAGGACCCCTCTGTAAAAGAGCTTTTGTCTGGGGATGATGACTTGTAGTCCATGTCCATAGCAACAGAGCTGGTAGGGGCAATGTGACTGGCCTCAATGGAAACGTAATGAACCGAGAATGTCAGGTTCCTCCTCTGTTCAGCCAAGCTGCCATTCCCTCTTGCCAGAAGATTGGTGTAATACTCCAGGCTGTTCATGTCAGGTAACAGAATCTCAGTTGGTTCAATAGAGTAGGTATCAGTCCAATCTAAGTCATGAGATAGTTTGACCTCATTGTTTAAGGATGTGTTTGGCAGTTTGTGTGTTGAGTAACTATGAGAGAGTTGGACTGACAATTGATCAGCACTGTGCAAACTGGCACCATAGGCCATCGTCGCTGTATGCGAACTAGAAATGCGAAGTGAAGACAGTGGCAGCACTACCCGGGAAGGGAACAAGGTGTCATAAACCTCAGCACTAAGTGCATCAATGTCATGCGTGCCAAAGGGCAGGCTGGTAGCCAGGCGGAATTCATCTTCTGACCCCATGAGAGTCAAAGTCTCCAAGTAGTCCCCAGATCCCCAGTCAGCCTCTACAGTCTTAGATGGGTAGAAGTGCTCAGGTGAAACTAAGGTACGCTCTCCAGGGGTTGAACTGGCATGAAGTTTATTGAATGGTATGAGACTTGGAGTTACTATCTCTGGGGGGGTTAAGAACAGAGGAATGCCTTGGGCAGCATTATTATGAGCTAAGCCTTGTGGAACCAAGCGTTTTACTGTTGGGGGCCCAGAGAACCTTTTTATAGGCATTGAGGAAGCCTCACCTGCTCTAGAAACTCTGTGTTTAGTAAAGGTGCTTGCTTGTTCTCCATTAGAAGCACCTGAATGGACTGATGGGGCAACTAATCTCAGAGGAAACAAGTGACCTGAAGGAAAGGGGGCAAAGTGTGAGTCTAGGGGGGCAGGAGTAGATAAAGAGGTGTCTTGGGGTCCTGAGTTTTGGGAGGGCAGTAGACCCAGGTCAGAAGCTTGGGGCTGTGGACCAATTAGAAGAGCCATTGCTTTTCCCAGTGGAAGACCTGTTGGTCCTGAGGCTTCAGATGATGAAGAAGATAAGGATGATGATGATGATGATGACGAAGGAAAGGCAGGGTGCAATTCTTTTCTTCTTGATGGTCCATTCTGCATGGCCATTAGCATGTTAGAATCCAATAGAGATCCATCTGGGGTAAAGAAGAAAGGAAAACATCAGCAAAAACCGAGTGTGGCTGATGGTAGCTGAAAACAGCACACATCTGCAAGAAGAGCTGAATAACTGCCAGTCCAAATTAAAATAATGTAAGATAATTTGAAATGACAGAATATGCATCAAACACAGCATCCTATGACATTATAAGCTATCTGACAATGAAGAAAAAGTCAGAGCTGCTAGAAGGTCATCAATCATTCTGCTGAGAACAAAGAGCCAAACAATATTCAACTAGAGGTTATTCACCTTCCCAGGCTGCCAGTCTCAAGCCATTCTGCTTGTATGGTGTACAAATAAAGGAATGGCAACACAGATTATGTGATACGGAGAGCCATGCTCATACAGCTGACAGCCTGAGGTATCCATTTAGAGAGCCTTCTAGGATCTGTCAATAATGACATTAGTGGGATGTCATCTAGAATCATCAGGGGCTAGATAAGCTACATATTAAGAAGCCAAGATAGCCTGTGAGTATATGAGAATATGAGGTCCTTATACAATGTGCTTGACTGGAATTACTCCAATAAAATATCCATCTAGACTCCATAAACAGACATAAAACCCCAATGAAATCCCAAAGTAATTCTAATGTGAACCTTTAGATGGAGCATTCCCACACAGAAGCTACCATGTGAAAAACTGCTGTAATATGGTTTTAGATCACATTTTACCCCATCATATGTGCAAACATTTAACCTGAGCAGGCAACACTCACACTAATAACTGTAATACATAAGGACTGACCCCAATCAGAATATTTCAAAACCATCAAGATTTGTCAAGAGCAAAGCCAGACTTCAAGCAGAATTTCAGTTAATTCTTAATTAATATGAGCTGTACTGAAATGAGCCTTCTTGGCCATTTCCCGGGATTAACCCGATTAACCAAATAGAGCAGCACAACATTACAGTAACTAACAATAAATAAACCACTAACTTATGTGTACTATTAGAGCATTTATGTCATTTA
>JAODLC010000065.1:29387447-29399565 GCA_026781145.1 Hippopotamyrus pictus | reverse complement strand
AAGATCATACTTTTTTGATGTTTTAATAAATAAAAAAGTGAAAAAAAATCAAAGAAATTATCTGGCATTTTTTTTTTATTTTTGCTGTATCGAAAACATACCAAACCGTGACACCACTGTGTCGTATCGAACCGAACCGTGATTTTTGTGAACCGTTACACCCCTAATATTTACTACTAATGAGCCGATAAGGTAACAGAGATAAACAAAAGCACCAGAATACATAGGATTGACCCTGGCAGGGCTGAAGGGAATGTGACGTTCATCTGGCAGGTGTGACTCATTTCACCTCTGATAATAATCTCTGAATGGGATTAAAGGCACTCGCAGCGGTCTCCATGGCACCTCTTACATGGCACCTCTTACCTGGGTCAGGAGGCTGGGCTGGATCTGCAGGGGCTGGGCTCCAGGGGCCTGGGTCACTATGGGAACGGCGCTCTCCATGTGCACAGAGTAGCCGCTGTGCTTGGATGGCGAGGCCTGGAGACCTGGGGGCAGAGAGGAAGCCCAGCATGATGTGAGCACCGAGTCACATGATGCCAGGTTGGACACATGACGATCGGCCCTTCAAAAGCACCCACAGGGGATTGACCCGCCTGTGTCAGAATGCGACAGAGAATGGTATGCCATCCAACATAATCCCAGAAACTTATGCTGAACTTGTTCCAGCTCCACTCCAGCATGAAAACAATGCCTGGAATGTTACAGAAAATGAATCGGGGGGCTGAAAATAGATTAAGGCTTTTAGGAGAGCAGCCCTCCAAATGGCCCCCTGTGGGTTTGCCTAACCAAGGGAGTGGAGCGCTTAGCGTGGGCACAGACTCACAGACACATCCATCGGACCACTCTCCACAAAGAGCCACCCAGCACAGGACAGGACAGCTTACCTTGGAAGCCGGGAGGGCAAACAATAAGAGCCTGCTGAAAGGGGTCAGGCCGGGCAGCACACAGCTGGGAGGAGCCGGGGGGCAAGGCCACGCCCCTCTGGGCCACAGCTGGTGGCTGGCAGAGTGTAGATTGGTAGTTTAGTAGGGAGACATCAGCATTGGCAAGGGACAGGGTGGCACTGGTGGAGGGGGTAGCCAGGCTGGTGGCCTAAAGGAACAACAGCAGCAGCAGACAAGGGGCACATTTAATAATAATCCAATGATACCCAAAGGTGGCCATGAGAGCACTTCAGACAGCATGAAATGGTCATTTGCCTGTCAGCAGTTATGGTAAAATGTACCACTGAACACTGTACTGTGAAATGTGTGAAAACGAAATAATAGATGCCCAGACGACTCCACTGAGAACTGCATGTGTAAAGGTAATCAAACAGCTGTCACAGTGCAGTGCTATTAATGTAATGAAAGAGGGAAGAAGGAAGGGATGGGAAGGCAGAAGGAGAAAGACACTGGCAGAAGCTTCTCCTTTAATGAGCCAGAAGCAAGAGTGCATTGTAATAACAAGCCAGCCAGAACTGGGAACATGTGAGATGAGGTGGGGGCTGCTACCTGCTTGTGCGTAACCTTGATAGGACTGGCACGCCAAGGGGGTCAAAAAAAATAAAAAGGGCAGGAGTGGCAAAGCAAGGGATCATGGGGAGAAAACACACACATACAAACACACACAGGTTACAGAGGTATGCTGAGGCCAGCCCACAGTGTAAACAGGACTGATGATACCTGGGGTCATTCATATAAAGGGTGAAAAGTGAGTGTTTGACGCCTGTCTCAAGCCATGCCCCCCATCACACACACACACACACACACACACACGGACACGCACACTAACAGAGCTAATAAACCCCTGACATGCGAGTGTGTTTTTTTTTCCTTTTCACAAAAGCAATCTGCTGGCACTGCCTCTTCATTTGCTGGGGTGGGTGCAGGGACACACATGCAGAGAGCATTAATCAATATGCCACTGCAGCCTTCATCAAGCAAAATAAACATCAAAGCCCAGCAACCAGTGATGGGAGGAAAAAAGAATAATGTTTCAACTCCACAAACATCCATAGAATCAATCACTTCCACGGGCTTCTGTGCTTTCCATAGACCATGGCACCTGCAGGCCATGGTAAAAGTTTTAAAGAAAATACCAATCCATTCAGGCCAAAACACAAGGCAGAGCCGCAGTATACTAGGGTCAGGCTATTTACACCCCTGTATAAACACTGTTTCTTCAAACAGACTCCACTCTTCAGAAGTGCAATAAGTTGTTAACTGTAGTAACTGTTAATGTAGGCCAAATAGTTGCACTGAGTGTAACTTTTGCCATGGTTGTCATGAGCCTTGATCTAGATCACTATATCACTATAACATAAAATACATTAATTTCAGATAAAATGAGGCCATACATCATTTATGTAAAAGGATCAACATAAAAGCTTATGGGACCAAAAACTGTTACTTATTAAATTTACTGATAAATTAACTTTTGTCTTTTTGACAAAATAGTAAGATACATACTGACAAGGTTTATGACAGATGACAGGATCGTGCCAGTCCTCACTGCTGATAACAGGGTGCTACAGGAGATGGTCCAGTATGCGCTAGGTTGGGTCAGGGCGGGCAGGGAATGGAGTGTGGGACTGACCTGGCTATGCACTGTGCTAAGCTGGCTGTTGAAGGTCATGGTGAGATTTGTGGAGGTCCCGGGGGCCACATGAGAGATAAAGGGGGTCTTGCTCTGGTTGACTGCATCATACATGCTGACTCGTCGCTTGCAGATGTCCATGTTCTGGAAGCAGGATTTAACACTGGATGAGGGGGAAGGGGTGAGGGGAAGAAGACAAAAATCAGATGAGAAGCTGAAAGTCTGGGAAGAACATTACATTACCCATTCTTAACCAGTCATGCCTATAAGGACTTAACAGAATTATGTGAAAAGGGGGAAACATAAAAGGGAATTAGAGTGATCCTGCCATTTTCATTACATCTTGTATATTCTGCTTTAATCTGCTTTAACTATTTGAAGATTTACAGATGGATGTGTTTGTCTTCTGTGACCATCATCACAGGGCTCAGACATTTTCCACAGTTCAGCAACCATCTGATTTACTGGAACTTTCCTAAACAGACTTTTCTGAAGGCTACAGTAGACATGGTTGTACTGGGAGAACAGCTAAACGTCCTGCTTAGCAGAGCCTCTAGCTTGACCTACCGAGTGCTGTGGGGGAAGTCGAGCAGGTGTGTCATGGTGACGAAAGGGTGGTTCAGTGTCTCAATGGGGGTGATCCTCTTGTCTGCATCTATGGTCAGCATCTTGGTCAGAAGGTCGATGAATTCCCGCCGGTCAGACTTCTCTGCCAACATGTCGTTACCTTCCAGGTCAGTCGCCATATTAACCTGTGAGAAGCCATGGGAGGAGCCACTGAATGACCAAGTCATGTCCCCCCCTTCAGAGAGGCTTGGAGAGATCCATGTATTCAGTCATTGCTGTGTCCTGTAATGTACAAGCAAAGAGCTCCTTACAAACCAGTCACTTAAGGAATGCCCCATCAAATAAATTTTTTTTTTTTTAAAAAGCTGGTGTTGGACGGTGTCCAATCATTTCTGAAATGGTTCAGCCGTCAAACATTCACAATGTATCACTATTAATATTATTCATAATATTAATCACTGATGTACCACTTTAAGTGCTGGAGAAGAAAGCAAAAATGTGGGGGGGGTACAGCACAGTCCATGGGCCACGTCTGAGGTCCGAGGGAGAAAGGCGTGCCTTTCACTGGGAATTTTACACTGACAGGCAGTCCCAGATTCCTGGATGGCTCTTATCTGCCGCTGTCTCCCATCCGCTATCTGATGCGCTGCCAGTCATGGCCACACACCTTATTTACAACCCCCACCCCCAGTCAGTGTACCCCCCAACCCACTTCCCACCTTTATGTCATGTGATAAAAGTCAGAGGACGTGGGTACAGGTCACTACTGCCTATGGTGGAGTAGCAGTAACTGGGAGATGCATGTCATTCCAGATAAATATGCCCCACACATACTAATCTGCAGGAGTCCTCAGAAGCCGTCATTTATCATATTTCTCAGCATCTGACATTAATGAATGTACATCTTTTTTAAGCAAAATAAGAACCTCAAATCACAAACAATTCATAATTCAGCTCCACATTGATGACACAGATCCTCCCAAAAAGGGATTTCAGCTGGAGTCTCAGTGCATCTCCTGAGGGCCACTGGATTCCTCACAGTCCAGAGAATCACAATCCCATAATCTTCTTTTATAACCTCAGCACAGAAGGGGTGCCAAACGGCCAGCATCTCCACATCTGTCAAGCAGGGGCTGTGTTTCTGGGGGGGGTGGGGGATGATACACCGCCAATGCTGAATGTGGAGGAAAATAAAGAAGCAGTGGGACGCAACGAGTGGCGGGTTTCTTCATCATATACAAGCAGTCAAGAGTGAAAAGGTCTATGGCCCCCAGCTCCATCCCACCCAATTTCAGCCACATCAGTCAGTGCCAGGAATCATGCAGGTCTGATTCTGGGCATTCTAGGTCAGCTTGGTGGCAGGGAGTCAAGAACTCATGGAACACCTTCCCACCACCCTCAAGGACTCCTATATTAAAATGACAGGAGAAGCCTGCTCTATTATTTAAATCTTATTCAGAGATGGAGAAAACATCAGCCTGCCCTCCAGGTCGGTCTTGCATACAGAGACTTCTTCCTCTTCTTCTCTTGCATTTTTCATTCTGGGACCCACCAACCCACATATGGAGCCTGGCCTTTGTATAGGTATCACTAGAATCTTTATTCTTTAGCCCAGCAAAGATTCCAAATTCAAACATTACGGGCATTTGGGGTGAGAGCAGGCAATGACTTGCCATGTGGCATGCCGGGCATTTTCCCAGTGGAATGATAGGTTTATGGAGGACCACTCAGCAAAAATAGTCACGGGACACCAAAGTCCAGGACAGAAGCTAAGCACTGAATGGAAAATTAAGTGGTAATTGGTTTTCATGATTCTATCATCCAATTAGATTCTAGAGAAAAAAAAAAAGTGGGTGTGATGCCATGTATGGACTGCTCTTCCTATAGGTGGGACCTCCTGGGTTATACACGCAGCTCCAATTCAATGAAAGAGTCTAGGCAGAAAATGGGCATATGACAGGACAGGCCCACTGAGCCGACCACAAAGAGCCCCTTGTGCCTCACACAGCTGCCTTCCCCAGCCCGGAACGAGAGCTGAAGCTGCAAAGCCTGAAACATGCAGACGAATGTCAAAGATTAACGGCCACAGGGGTGCCCTGATGACACTACTCACGCTTTTAAAGAAACAAGTCAACACTTTGAGGAATTCAGTCCTCAGAATGTTAAATAACATTGTGTGCTTTGATTCTCAAAAGCTGATTTGTTTTGGCCAAACAGCTCTATGACGCCCTCTGCGGGGTTCATTACCTGTGCCATGTCATCCAGACAATTGAAGATGTACTTCCTGGCCTCCTTTGACTTGATCCCCGTCTCTGCTTCGTGGTCCTCAGGTGTCTGGGGAAAAGCCAGCAACAAAGATGACCATCCTGCCCTCCCAAAATCCCCCTATCCACCCCCCTCAATGGGCCTTCCGGTGAGCATGAACACTACAGTCTGGATTGTGCTGCTGGGATGGCAAAACCTATGTCAATTTAGCATCAAGAGAATGAGACACTTCCAGACAGAAGAAGGAATGAGACAATAAAACCAGCATTGATGATTATGAAGGGAAGCGTTCTAATCATTGAAAATGGAGAAGGTTCGTTACAGATGCAAGACTCAGTCACAGTGTCTAGGGCTGTGCAGGCCTTGGTTACAAAGAGTCTAAGGCCAACTTGTACTTGACTTTTCCATGTGCGCTTTTGGTTCTGGATGAGGATAAGTGATGAATTTCATCATCAGGGGTTGGCTGGAGATGATTAAGGTTGGTGCGCATGAAGCCCAGATTTTTGTGTGTACCGGAACCCATGCACATCCGTTTACATCAACCACGCATGTACAGAAAAATTGATAAAGGTATTTCCAGTAGGTGGCAGTGCTGACTTTCAGAGATCAGCAGCCAACAACAAAAGAGTAGAGGAAGAATGGTTACTGTTGTAGCAATTATGGTAAGCAGTTGTATGAGGAGGGAGAGGAACCCAGATATTGAATTGTTCATACTGCTCAGACATCATACCATATTTTGAAAAGCAACACTATTCCAGGATTTTTAAATACTGGCGATAAGATTTGCCAAGTGGGTGGAGGGGGGAGTTCCCCGGCTGATTTTGTCAAAATACCATGATATGTCTTATTACCATAATACCATCTAATACCTTTAAAACCGTTCATAAAAATGTACTCATTTCACTACACTGCTTGTGTTTATGGCAATACATTTGCCCTTTCCTGGTCAGGTGGAATATCACTGCTGTATGCATACATTGACCACGACCATCCGCTTCCGCAGCCAAATGTAGCACACGGAAAAGTGAAGTATGAATTGGCCTAAAGGCTTAAGTCACAGACAGTGCATGCCTTGGTTACAGAGAGAGTATGGCCTTAGAGAGAGAGCTGCATTCCTTTTACCTCAGAAGTCGGAAGTCAGAGCTGGGAATGACATCACAGCCGAGTTAACCTCGTTCCCATACAACAAGTCGGAAAGCCATTCAGCAATGACAGGGAGCCGTTTCAGATAGCAGGATTTCTTGCTTAGCCAGATAACTTGTCAAATTTAAGGTACCCCAGTTTAAATGGCCTTTATCTTCTATTATTAACATTTATCCCGGACTACCTTAAATCCGACAAATTATCCGGTTAAGCAAGAAATCCTGCTTTCTGAAACAGGCCCCAGTTCTAGAAAGGTTCATTGTTATCCATTGTTGCAATATGAGTTGATAACACATTACATGGTATTTTGCACATACAAACATCATAGCAACATGTCAATAGATAGCAGTTGGACAGTACTATGTGTACAATCAATTTAATGAGCCACAAATAAGACATAAGTGCTAATAAACAGTATACAACTACAGCTTAAGCTTTACTAAAACATTTTTACTGTGTCATAGGGGGGGAAAAACTCAGCAAGCTTTGCAATTTTAATGATTATTCCTTTTCAAGATTATCTAGTACATAATCTTTTCATTTAAAAAAAGTTTCAAAGTTTACCTTACACTTTATATGCCTTCTCTGGGACAAGCATAATCATTTTCACCTTTGCTGTTTAAAACACTCTGAGGGGTTGCTTTACAGATACCTCAATATTTACTACAACAAAATCACAAGACAATATGTGGAATATTTCTAGTACCACGCTGTCCTACTATATTATACAAAATACTTTATTTCTTGTCATGCCATCCTAAACTTGTTGTATCTGTTCTTCTGACCAGATTGCAATTAAAGTTTGGATCTCTCCATTTGTCCACACATCCATTTTTTTACTTTAATGTTGTTTTCTGAGTTAACTGAGAACTTCTTTCAATATGGTGGTGGTATGTTTAGAGGCAATCTATTTGCATAGCCAATTGAGACTGAAAGCATTTCCAAGTCTCAACCCAAAGTATTGTATGTAAACTACCCTAGCTGGCTTGGTACTTTAGGTACTGGAACTTCTGGTACTGGTTCTTGCCTGGAAGTCAATGAAAAGGGAAAGCACCAAAAGTACAGTACCTGGTTTGGTGCGAAAAATCCCTAAGGCTGTGCAGGCCTTGATTACAGAGAGGTTAAGGTCTTAGTTACAAAGCAACTAAGGCTGTGCAGGCCTTGGTTACCGAGAGTCTAAAGCTGTGCAGGCCTTGGTTACAGAGAGTCTAAGGCCTTGGTTACAGAGAGTCTAAAAGTTGGTTCATACTTCACCGTACAAAAGCAACAGTCACATATCCACTCTAAGTATGCGTACATGGAAACGTTCATAATTCTCTGGTCAAGCTACGTACTTTGCACTTGTGCACAACGTGCTGTATTTATATTTTTATTAATATTAATAATAATATAAATTATTATTCTGATATTCCCTGCACACGTACCACAGCAGTGAGATTTGGGTCCGTTTCGGTCTGATTTACAAATTCAGAGAGGCAGCTCACGGGGTTGCTAACTTATCAGCTGCCTGGAGTGAGATTTTCAATTGCACTCATACATACACACTTTTACATGTATGTAACAGTTTTATTACCTTTTAAATAGTCTACAGAGTTTGCAAACTGCCCCAACATGTCCATGTTGGTATATAAAGTGGACACTAGCGAATTGATCATGCTCAGTGTGTCCAGAGCTGCGCGTACACAGCTGTGCAGACACATACTTGGAGTGCAGCAAGCGTTTGTCCACAGAAGCGCACAATGACGTCAAATGTATCAAACGTTCGAGCGGACATGTCCACTATTACGTGTGTGGAGAAGTATGAACCAGCCTTAAGGATGGGCAGGGTCTTGGTTACAGAGAGTCTAAGGCTGTGCAGGCCTTGGTGACAATCAGTATAGAATATACACAGCGCAGCCACATAATGTATGCCATAGCCTACGCCATAGCCTGATGTAGTTATATTTCAGGGGAGGTACACATGTCGCAGCAACACAGATCGCAACAACTGTTATTTGTTTACTTGGTAGCATTGCACTTCCTCCTATGCATATGTTTTTTGTTGTTTGTTTCCAGCCAGGGGGATTTTAGTGTGGGACAAGTTGTCTAACTTGTCCACTGTTTTTGTCACAGTTGCAGCCATTCACGCTGTTACAAAAACACAGTTACAGCCATTCATGCAGGGCTGTATAAAATTTCAGGTGTCACACTTTTTTTTTCTTTTGCGATAAAATCGGCATTATTTATAGAGCAAAAAAAGCAGCAGGAGTAAACTTTTTTGGTTTTGGTGGTGTAATTGCAGAGTGACACAGACACCAGCTCAGAAGTATAAATGCTTGCAATGGCACAGGCTACTTGTGTAGGCTACACTGTAAGCTCTGTGTAGGCTACACAGAAACATAAGTCACCCTTAAGGCCTTGGCTACAGTCTAAGGCTGTGCAGGTCTTGGTTATAGAAAGTCCAAGGCCTCGGTTACAGTGAGTCTAAGGCTGCATGTACACTCAAAAGCAATCTTCTAGTGTAGTAGAGGCCCAGGAAGGTAAAAAGGACAAAAATGGCTCTATTCAAGTAGGACATAACATGACAGATGAAAACCCTTCAATGTGATCCAACTTAAATTGCATCTAGGCAAGGTGCAGAAATGAAAACTCTACCAAGTTCTTCTCCAAGTTGGTTAGCTACATAGCAAAGGCTGCTCATGTTGTCCAATCCTCGCCAATGAAATCCATTCTTCTCTCGTTAGCCTGGAATTTTATTTACAACACACTGTAGGTCCATCAGTTTTTGCACACAAAGAAGATCTGCTTTACTTTGCGTAGATAAGACTCTGGGCTGGGGTTAAATCGAGTATAGAATATTCCACAGAAATGCTGTGTGGACACATCACACCAAAGCTGACAAGTTCAGACCCAACCCAAAGCAACATTTAGGACCAAAACTAACGACTTTTTTTCGCAGGCAGTCAAATGCAAAACCTCCCACCCCGACCCAGATTTAATGAACCCCTACCCCAAGAACTAAAAGTTCATTACTCCCTGTCATTTTTTTTTTCCACTTGCACTTTAGGTTATCATTTTGCACCAGTACTTTGGTACATACTACCTCATTGTGCTGTTATCTATGTTTGTTCATATTTATGTCTACATTTGTTATGTCATTTATTATGCTGACAATCCTAGACCAAAAATGGTGTTTTGTTTCTTTTTTAAAACAATGACAAAGATCTATTCTATTCTATATTTCAGCCGTTTTGCCTGAGATACAATGTATACACTGACTTCACTCACTGCACTGTGACCGTACCTTAAGTCTCCACAGAGGGTACGTGGAGTCTGGGTCCCTGTGAAAGAAGCGAGTCGTCTTCGTCCCTGCGCTCAGGAGGTACTCTGCTGGCAGGCCCTGTGTTTGGGAGATGTAGCGGATCTGGACCAAGGGACACGAATGGACACAAACTCCAGATTAGTCTAAACAGCTCTTATATGCACCATGAATGGTTTAGCATCACCCTGTACTATTTTTTGTAAGACTAGCAATTCCCTATGTAAACCATTATTTAAAGAAAGTATAGGATTCTCAGGCAGTATTTGCAGAGCCATTATGGAGGTATCAGTATGACTTCCTGAAGCAGCTGTTTAGTGGGTAAATGAATGCAAACACTATGCCTGAATCAAATGCTAATTTAGGACTGGCACATTATCTTCCTGCAAGGGCTGTGTGTTGAGCCTCCAGGAAGGCTAATTTAGAAGCTCCTGTTCTTCATGCATCAACAATTTATGCTTGGTGGTTGGAGGGAGAGAAGGGTTACAAAACATTCAATCAAGAATCTTAAACTCATAGACTGATGGTGGAAAATTAAATTCAGTCCAAGTTGCATTTTAGCACTTCTTGATATTTTCTGACATGTCTACTGGCTACAGCAAGAGATTAATTGGGGCAGGTACATGGGCAGAGATGACTTACCAAGCAGATTCTGACTGAAAGCGCTCCAGTGAGTCTGCCCATCCTAGAGTGGGCGTAAAGGTGACCCACCCCAGGTACTCACCTGATCATACTCCGATGCCCCCGGGTACAGCGGCCAACCCAAGAACAACTCAGCAATAACGCAGCCCAGGGACCACATGTCAATGGCCTCACTGAAAGGAAGGCCCAAAATGATTTCGGGGGCTCTAGAGAAAGGACAGACAGAGAACAGAATCAATGCTGGGTCAGAGGACAGAGGCCAGGTTAACAAGCAGTAGGGTCACCAAGGATTGCATCCTAGGGCAAGCACAGAGTAAAGGAGGGCTGAACGATTTATCGATTTCAAATCGAAATCGTGATTTGAAAGAACGCGATTAGCAAATCGCAAAGGCTGCGATTTAGGACATACAAGTTTTGTAAGGCCTCGTAAGTTTTATTACCTTGTAAATAGTCTGTAGGGTTTGCAAACTGCCGTAACGTTTTTGATGCAGCTAATTTTAAGTTCAGAATGGAATATAGATTTGCTGTAAGATTTCTTGCGTGAGAGTCTGAAAGTTTGTAACCACAAATACATACATTTTTTGTTTCAACTGAATTGATTTGTATAGAAATAACTGCATACAGTTGTTAAAAAGCGGAAACTTCGACCAACATGAAATCACCAATAAACGACTTCTATTTATTCAACATTTTATAAAATGCATACTATGTTTAAAAATTTCCAACTTTACGGTTTCAGGACAGACCAGCCACTCTGTTATGAACATTATGTTTTTTTGAGTTTTATTAGTTTTAATAACAGCAGCTAACACAATAGCGCAAACAAAAAGGCTGCATACACCAAAGTACTTCATGCTTGTTCATTGGTGTGGGAAAAGGCGGTTCTAGTGTTATTAGGAGGGTAATAAGCATTATCTGCAAGATCACTATTTTTCTTTTTGCTGCAATTGTTTTCATTATTACTTTAACTTGACACATCACATCTTTAAATTCTCATCCTTGCATTAGAATACAGACCAGTTAATACTGATGGTATCTCATGCTGCGTCATATGTTTTAAAATTAATACACACTGAATATTGAACTGAAGCTTGACATAAAAAAAATAAATCGCAAATCAAATCGTAATCGCAATTTCTGTCAGAAAAATCGCGATTCGATATTTTCCCCAAATCGTGCAGCCCTAGAGTAAAGGGTAACACAGTATACTGCCATCAGATTCCAAGGGCATATTAACCAGTTTGATGTCAGGAACTGAGCGCCCTGACATCAGTTTTCCTTGGGGAATGTTGTTCTCTTCTCAATACTCAATACTAATCTTCTCTTCTCAAATGCAACTAGGAACACGTACATGAAGAATAGAGGGTTAAGGAAACGGATCACTCTGAACTAGGGCTGCATGATACGTCGTTTCAGCATCGTCATCGCGATGTACGCATGCGCGGCAGTCACGATGCAGGGCAAAATAAAAAAAAATTGTGTGTGTCTGATTTAAAAATGTACTTTCCATATTTCTAAACTTTCTATTCACGGATCTATATTTGTTTAATATAAAGTAATTAACTCATATTTAAGGGTTCTTTAAAAACTACAAAGCACACGTTGCTTCACCTACTTCATGCA
>JAODLC010000065.1:29370888-29387347 GCA_026781145.1 Hippopotamyrus pictus | reverse complement strand
CACCTGATGAACATAAATAAATTTGTACACATCGCAATATATATCGCAGGGAAAAAATATATCGCAATGTAATTTTTTTCCCAATATAGTGCAGCCCTACTCTGAACCACAAATAGGACCTCCACAGTCAACGTCATTACCGCCAAAAGGGAAGGCAGAAGACTCAGTGGTTAAACAGTCAGATATTTCCGTAGAATCACGTCTTTATATCAAAGATACCAGGGTCCGAACAACAAAAAGTGGATCACAAATGGTAAAAATAGTGCATATGGTACTCTGCAAAGGCATGTCTGGTCAACAAAAGCAGCGGATTCCCTTTATTCCTTTCCACGGGTTTATTATACTCTAGTGCACCGATTCCCAATCCTGGGGCTTCCATTGCTGCAGATGTCAGTTTTTTTATGTACACTCTTATGCACAACTTTAATTCGTTATTTAGACAGATGAGCAGGCCATCTCATCTAGAGTTTCAGGTGTGAAATAGTCACTAATTAAAAGCTTACACAGCCGTGGAGGATCATGGAAGCATGGAATCCAAGTTCCACTTCCTCTGCAGACACCAGAACCCAATCTCTTCACTGGGGAGCAGTCATACTGGGCAAGGGAAGGAGGTCACTGATCCACTTGGAAGAATCTGGTCACGCAGGGGCATGAGGCCAACCAGTCCGATAAGCTGACAGGCCATCATCTCAAAATACAGGGAGCCACCCAGTACAAACATGTCACCCCGTTCATTCTGCAGAAAGCCTTTTCCTTAAGGTCATTAGCCAGCCGTGTGTCACATTTCAGTTTGAACCCCCCCCCCCCCCCCCTCAATGGGAGGGTTACCTTCCAGTACTTGTGGTGCAGAGCAGGTTGGGGAGAGGGGGAGTCATTCTGCCAATGGAATCAAGCTGACACAAATGAGCCACAGTACGGCCAGCAACACTATGTACATGCAGCAGAGCAGTAGAAACCAGGACTTGCCAGACCTCAACCGAACTCAGTCAGTCTCATGAGAATGGTGATACTTCAGAGTACAGTGACCTTGCTATTACCCTCAGAACAGGATGGATCCGGTCCCCAACCAGAGGGTTTCCTGCAAGGAATCTAGGGAACCAGGGGGGCCTGAACTTTCCATTTATCTTGGTGCAGTTAATTAACCACCAAGGCCTTTTGCTGCTGTTTCACTCCACTCCTGGAACCGGAGTGCCCCAAGTCCAGAACTTGCTGAAATATTCTCCTGATCTCACTCAGATATCCACTATAAAAAAGTGCTGTGTGGACCGTTGAGGGGACACACATGCAGAACAAATAAGACACCGTACCCCAGCTCCCAAATAAGCAAAGCCTAGTGAACACAAAATATTCTGGAACTGATCCCAGGCCAGACCCCCAAGGTTGGATGGTGGAGAGCCGCTTTCCCACACAGCCGGTGTGCCTCTCACTGATCCAGGCTAACAAACAGCCTGCTTTTCCACCCCCTACCCTGCTCACCCCACAAACAATTGCAAACAAAGCATTAGGCTGACAAAGGGCTGATCTGGAACTGACCTTTAATGAAGGCAAGGCATCAATGCACATCTGCCTGCTATATGCACACATGCGCAGAGCCCCCTGCTACATGCACAAAGCCTCCCACTATATGCACACCACAGTGAGCACAGGGTCACAGAACACTCATTAGCCCCAATTTGTATATGCATCATTACATATGCATCTGTACCTCCTCCCCATATATAATTAGCACCTTATAGAGAGGCTGGCCATGCCTGGGAGCCCGCATGAGCCCACGCCTGCTATCCCGGGGTGGTGTCCCCAAAATTAGCTCTGCAGCAGTCAGCCCAGCCTAGCCAACACTGACCCCATTACATACAGACAGTGCAGAGCTCACAGAACATGACGCGGTCAAAAAAAAAAAAATCAGGCACTCCTTCACACACCCATCCAGGCCTTCCTGCCATCCTGTGACTGAGGGGGAGGGGGGGGTCCTTCCATCACACTAGCTGCTAACCGTGGCTCACCCCCCCCCCCATCTTCGCTTCGCTTCACTCCAGCTGGCTGTACCTCCAAGGTGCTGCCCGCGTCACTGCCTGCCACACCAAATCGTGCATGCAAATCCCACCCCACCCCCCACTCAGCAGCATGCAAAGCTCTACAGCAGCTGAGGAGGAGCAGCTACTGGGGAGGGGGGCTGCTGGATGGGGGCGTGTCTGCAGGTCAACTAGTGATGCCGCTGCTGCTGGAGGTGTCAAGGAGGAAGCAGGGGAAGGGGTCAAAGATCAGCCTCATGTCTCCATCCTAAAGGACACAGCTTTGGTAAAGCCCCTCCCTCTCTGTGCTGCGGACCGGGCTGTGGCTGCTGGGAAACAATGCGGTGGAACAAGCCTGCTCACCGCCTGCACGGGATGCGTATCCCATTAACAGCTTCGGGGCTCGGACGCCATGGCAACAGAATCACAAAACGGCAGAGTGATGCGCTCATTTGCCTGAACGCTGCTGGGCAGCCTGTCTTTCAATACATGCTGACATGCAGCCTGGCATATCGTGGCACATGGAAATCAGTCCACAGTGGATTCCAGTTGCATGGTGGCAGGAACAGAGGTGCTGTGCTCCCCGGGCATACATCCCGTCCAAGACACATGTGACACCTAAATGATCATGTGAACACCTGGACTCCTGCAGGGAGAGGGGGTATTCCAGTTGCTGCTCGACCCACAGGCATCTTTGGTGCCATTGTTCAAGCAGACACATGCAAGGAGAGCTCCCTGATGTCATCTTGGGCAGTCTGCCACCCTCCCCCCCAAACCTCCTCCTGACATCCTCCAGGTGTGCCAACATGAAGCTGTGAAGACAGGCTTGAGGACTTTCCCCACATTGGCCCCTGTGGCATCAGTGTTAGTCCGTAGTTCCCTTTAGCAAACCTTTGTTAAAGAAGCATACTTCCCCGTTAACCTCTGTGGGAGGAAGGGTTACTGTGTGTTTGACCAGGAATACATCATTTTATCATGCTCCAAAAAAAAGCATGTGAGGAAGGAGAAGTGGGAAGGGGAGGCTTCAGACCAGACAAGGGATGAAGGTGTACAGGGCAGCAGCCAGGAAACCTACTCAGGCTAGGAAGCAGTGCAATGCGGCACACTCCACAGTAACCATCACCCTCATTAATTACAGCACTAGTAAAGGCACCACAGCAGTCAGTGTGCCAGTACTGGTGGCTCCACTGGGGTCTGAAGCCAGCCAGCAAAGATGAGGCACCATTTCCAAGTGCATGAAATATTAAGGGACACCGATAAAATATTAAGAGGTGTTCTTGTGGGCTGGCACCAGTGCATCACAGAGCGGCTGGCCGGCCTGTGGCTCAACCCTTCACACAGTCCCGTGATATAGATACTTCAAAGCCTGATAGCCACACAAATTGCTTCTTTTATTCTGATGACGTAACAAGGTAGTTTTTGGATGACCTTCAGAGGCTTCTAAGGGCAAAAGGGGAGCCCCATCACAGCCCAGCCGTGGCCATGTTACTGTCCCCGTTTCCCAGCCCAGCCTCTTTTCACATTTAAGGAAATATGCCCCATCCCTATTTCCAGCTACCCCCGCCTCTCCAGTCAGCACCATGCTCAAAGTGGACACACATACAGACAAACCTTAAATGGTGGACCCCATATGCAAAAACAACCCCACCCTCACCCCTAAGCTCGATCAGTGACCTGGTCTATTGTCTGTGCAGCAAAAAGAAAGAAAAAAGGAAGAAAACAGGCAGACTGTCAGAAAAGGGATGCACCTTATCTATCCATCAAACGGGGGGATATTAGTAAGGCAATGGGACCAGCAGGGGGTAATGGGGGTGCTTCACAAAGCCAGCCTCCTTCCTGGCCATAACTCCCTGAACCACCTTTTAATGGATTTTATAAAAATTACTCATTTTGTTTCCAAGTGCGTGGCTGAGGGGCGGGCGGGAAATGGACAATGGGGAGAGGTCCCCTCATATCTGCCTCGTGATGCTCAAGATGCTGGCCCGAAGAGCAAAGCCAGGAACAAAGCACCCATTTCTCTGGGGGTCCAGGCAGGCCAAAAACGCTCATTCCCATGCTACTCCTGTACTCCTAAATGCAGCCACTTAAGTTCTCTAGAGCAGCAATTCTCAACCTGAAATTTCTGAAAGGGTCACGATGTCGAGTTAGAAATGTAAGCATTTTAAACCAGCAAGCTCCGATGCTGAGCCACAATCAGACTTCCCAGCTCCAATCCTTGAATCTACCTATATAAACGGGTCTTCTCCAAAAGAGATTCTCTCTACCATAGAAACTCCTAAGAAATGTCCCATCGGCAGCAAACGCTCCAAGAACTCTTCCTCAGCCAGACCACCTCTCCATGAGCTGGCATCCCCTTTCTGATAAAACCCAATCAGTCAAGGAGCCACTGAGGCAGCTACACTAAGGTGATGCCACTGTGACCCGCAGCCTTAGCTGACTGACGATCAGGGGCAGAGTGCAAGCAAAACAAGTGTTATGTAAAGGGCTCCCAGGAGTCACAGCAGAGACAATACTGGTGCACCCAGGCAGGTCCACTTCAGGACAAGCTACCTACTCAAGGCAGCCATTCAGCTAGAAGCACAACGACAGCTTGGGCCTGGAGACAGGAGGAGGATCCTCATGGAGCTCACTGGCCCATTAATTAGGAGCAAGCTTTGGAGGGGGGGCAGGATTTCTAACCAGATGCAAAACAAACTACAGGCATGACCACCCCTCCCCCAGAACTTCTCCAGAAGCTTCTGTTTCCAACACGCACAGGCATGAAAATGAGGCTCCCAGCCTCCAGCTCCATTCAAACCACATTCAGCCATGTGCTGACATTTGGTTATGCGCTAAGCTACCATTTAAAGAACGACGACACACAGTTTACATTTCTGACTTCACCCCTCCAAACATCCCTGTGCTGAAGCTAGATTAACACAGAGTTTATGAGGCTCCCAATAAAAACCCATGACTCCTTGCTGGTCTCTCCTCTTGACACCGATAGACCTGGAATGGCTGATGTCACGGCCTTGCCCAGTACACCACTCAAGACCCTTTCGAACGGGACAGCTTTTACAGGGACAGGTAATTAATTTCTCCAAGCAAACCCTCACAGCAGCCATTTCTGAGGACGCTTAATCATGTCTCAGAGAATATCCACCTTCACTTCCCTCCCCCAGCTCCACTCTTCCCAGCCACCCCGCCCACCCCCGCCAAACAGGGGACACCTTTCATCTGGTTCACTTTGTCCTTCCAGCTAAATACAATTGCTGCTTGGGAAAATCCATACAATACCACAGCTTTCATGTTGGACGACTCAATAACAAATGGAGTGTGTTAAAAGCTTACAGAAATAAATTGACCACAATGGCCTTGCCCACCAAACATCCTGATACATCTCTTCAGGTGGAGAGGTTGAAAAAGCATGCACAACCCAAGGTCAAAGGTCATGTGCTGGTCCAGCTTCTCAACAGGGGCAATGGTCAAATACTTTATATTGGCTTCCACTTATGGGGGTGGGGGTAAATAAATAAAACAGCACTTTTCACATCTGTGTAAGGACACCAAGAGTAACTGTGGAGGTGGTCATGCCTACAAGGTAAAATACAAGAAAAACCGAGTGGAAAAACAGCAATACCTGAGAAGAGAAAGTCAGACACACAGTGCAGGTCCGCAAAATGTACTCGGCTGCAGGTTTATCACTTCACAAAACAAACAGACAGGCTGGTGGGAATAACAGCAGAGCCGTGAAGAGGCTGGAGATCTCCCTGACAAAAGCAGGCAGTCAGCTGCTTCTGACAGTCGTGCAGTGAACAAAGTAACATAGAAACTTCACACGGTAGACATGAAACTGGGGTGGGGGGTGGGCAAGAGACTTCAAGCAGCCGGAGCAGGAGGAGCAGGCACAGATTCATGGGAAAAGTGTGGCATTCCGTGACTACACAGGTGCCCCCTGAATATCACAATCCCTGACCCGGGCCACCCCCCAGGAAGAGGGGAAAAGAGGCAGGTCTTGAACTGACCAAGGTCCCATCCCGAAACAAAGACAGTCCTGCTGCCCCAGGCTTCAAACCATATCTCAGGATGACATAGGAATAAATGCAGGGTAAACACCAAGGGGGGATGGAGCTGAGCCAGGGTCTGTGGATATTCAGGTCATGAGGGGCAGAGCCAGAGAGCCCATCCAGAGCAAAGTCCCACCCACCATCCAGTGCCTGCCTATCTCACAGCAACATGCTGTGCTCTGCTCATGACCAGGGCCCACAACAGCATTCATTAAAAAAAAGCTACCCCTCCGATTCCACCACATAGACCAACCACAGCTAAAGAACATTCCCTCCAAAGTATGAACAGGAAGGCCCAGCCCATCAGTGCAGAGAACAGCAGCTGAATATCAGCTCCATTAGGCTGCATTAACATATCTACATGTTTACGTTACAGGGGCACGTCGTAACCCTCCAACAGACCTGCTGGAGGAGTAAGGCGAGTGTGTCAGGAACGCGGCTGCAAGAGAAAGTTCTGCCGCAATATTTCGTGGAGGGGCTTGATTTGGGGGAATGTGGTTCTTTCATGGGCAGCCTGCTGAAGACATGCTGTTTGAACAGTTACACCAGCTCACTAGCACACGGTTGGGGTCACCTCACAGCAAAATTCAGAGTAAACATGCAGAGATTCCTGATTCCTTCCCGACTGCTTCTGGAAGAAAGCATTGAAAAATCAAAGTCAGAGCTGAGACAAAGAGAATGAGCCTTGGTGGATGGGGGGTGTGCCGTTTGAAAACCAGCGAGGGCACGTGTAATCAGCACCCCACCGCTCAGTGGAGCACAGCCTCAATGACGAGAGCAAGGGGCCATGGGAGTGCAAATGTCACATTTCACAAGCTTACAGCGAAGAGCAACATTCCTTCCAATAAGATACCAGGAACAATAGCATCTTATTGGGGTCTGAAGGGGGGTGGGCTGCAAAGGCACATGTGCTACTGACCATGATGATGATAGGTCGGTACAAAAAAGGGGAACGGAGGAAAAGCAGTGAGAACAGCTAAATCAGGAAAGGCTGACAAACCCGGTGTGCATAGGTGTGTGTGAGCACGAGTGCATGGGGGTGCATGCATGTATGTGCTGGAAAAGGCTGATTCACGCACGTTTTTATCACTAATTTTTATGATAAGCAATCAGCAATGCCATGGTGACCAGCTTAATCAGGCCTTTCTGGAGCGCTGATGTAGAGTAGGAGGAATTCAGTGGGACAGCATGGCTCAAGATGTCACTGCTGCTGGGTGCAAATCATCAGGGTGAGGGAGCCACACCCATTCCCGGGAGGGGGCCGACAGTCAGGTCTGATGAAAAGCCTCACAAACGCAGGAAATGCCAGAAACTTTGGGGAAGTGGGAGTGACTTGCGCTGCTCCCCACCCCCACACACCCGACAGGGACAAAAACAAGCTATTTGTCACTCAGAATTCTGCATTCACAATAAGGAGGGGAAGATCACCACCCTGCATTGTGAGGGAGAGGCTCTAAACACAACAGGGACACCGGGGGGGGGGGGCGGAGCACACTAACAAGCCAGCCATCACAAATCACACAGGGTCACAGCATCTCCCCCTGGTATGGTCAGTGCCATAGTTATTGAGGAATCTGGAGAATCAGACTACGTGCAGTGTGATGGGGAGACCCCTGAAATGGGAGACTCCCCTTAAATTCGTGGTGAAGACAGAGAGAGTGAGCCCTTACAAGGAAAGATCAGAATTCCATGTGCTCTAGGCTCTCCCTGTAGGGGGGGACAGCAGGTCTCATGACTACAATCCCAGGACAGAAGCAGGGGCTGGCTCAGAGTGGGCATGTCAGCAAAAGCCCCACCCCTTAATGCCACACCCAGATACTCGGCAGCTCCGCCTGTCACAGCTTTACGCTGCCATTCATCACAAGGGGTCAGAGGCACAGGTCCTGACAAGTGGCTAACGGAGCGATGACCCAGCAGATATCTAGTCCGAGTGTGAAGCCATAAGAGCAAAACTGGTATTCACCCACAGTGGCATGGGGCTCGTTGGGTATCATGGCATCAGCAGCGGCTAGAGCCAAAGGAGCGGTAAAAACGGGTTGGAAGCTGCTATCATCACTCACCTGGCACAACCCCCCCAACCTCCAGAGGATGCCGGCTGCAGCCCAGTCATGGGAAAGAACAAAGAGCACTTTTCCCTGTGCGGGAAAGGAGGGGCTTAGTGTCTGTCATGGCAACGCAAACACAGCCTCATGAGAGGATAGAAGTGGATAACAAGTCCCTCCGAGCAGATCACATCCAAAATGATCAGCAGGATCTGTAGGATCCGTCAGGCACGGTGCCTGGCTTGGGAAACTGAACAATAGCCCACAAACACTTGCACATGCCCCCCCACGCACACAGATACCTTTGTATTTATACCTTTGCGGGGACTGTCTATTCATTTCTATGGACAAAAACCTAATCCCAACTATGATGACCTTAACCCCTACCCAGCCCTAACCGTAACCATAAGTAACCAAACAAAATACAAGATTATGGCAATTTTTTTTGTTTTTTGATTGCATTCATATATTTTTATAAAATTGAATTTCCCTTTGTCTGGACCAAAAAAATGTGGTCTGTGGGAAGTGAACCAGCCTGGATTCAGCCAGGATGGTCTCCCAGGCTTTACGCATGGGCATTTCACTGCCTTGCTCATGCCCAGTGTCTGTCTGAGTATCGTTTTTCGTCACTTTCCTCACTTTCATTTCCTATATGTTTAAAGAACGCTTCCAGTCGACCGATCAGACATGACTCGCCAACTGTCCCCCCTGCCTGAACAACAGTTTACCACCAGATGCTGATGAAACGAGAGCCCACCCTCTCCTGTACTCCACCCCAATAGGTTACTGTGTAGCCAAGGCAACCCGACATGGCATCAGAGGGCAAGTACCAGGCTAATCACATTATTGTAATTGCTGCTTGCCAAACACTAACAGCTTGGAACTCTCTCTCCATTTTATTCAGCCATATAGCAGAGCATTATGTAGAAGGTTTTCAGCATGGGTAATCCCAAGGTGTGGAGTCTGTAACCTCAAAGTGGCCAGGACACCATCACAGTGACCCTTCTGCAGAGGGGGCTGGCAGCCCAATCTACCAGCTATATTTAAAAGAAAAGGGAAAAAAAAAAAACACCCGCCCCTACCATACCTTCATGGGACAAAAAAAGATCAGAAGAAATAGCCTGAATAAGCAGTCTGTAGCCTTTCACTCCAAGAAAAAGAACAAGGTTCTTCTCTAACAACTTCAGCAAGTCAGCCTTAAAAAAACCTCAAACTCCCATCGAGTAGGAAATGGCAGTGCTGTGCCGGTACGACCGACTAATCGGGAGAGTGTCTGCCGAAGGGGGGAGTCCAGCTCAGCACCAGCACAAGCTCTTTAATTATTAACACCAGCTCAATACGCGAGTGATTATTTTTCTAAACAAATTCTGCCCCCGGCTCGAAATGCGGCAATTTGATACGGAGCATTACATTTCTGCCATGCGGCACTATTACTCATTTTTAATAATTAATCAAATGGGGCAAAATAGGATTTGACAGCCATGTGTTTCCAGATTAATGCTTCTAGGTGTTATTACGGCAGTGCCCACAAGCAACCAGCTTGCATGCTTTGCATACAGTATGAAAAGAATCACCCGGAGAGGGTGCCTCAGAGAGGGTTTAACCACGGCCAGTTCACACAAGTTAACACAAGTGCACAGGTGCATGCACACAGAGTCATTCAGAACCAGTGTCCCCCCCACCCCCATTTGTGTTTCCTGTCAAGCCATGTGAACCACTACTGGTGTCTGTGATGTGGTCTACACTGCAAGCAATGCCCTGAGAAGAGCAACATACCACTTTAGCCCCCCCCAAACAGGATTTCCACTCCACACCATGGTTGAGGCAGACCTGGAGTATGCAGACGGCAGACACCCTGTGAGCTCACAGACTGGTGTTAAAGAAAGGCAGCAAAAATAAACAGCCTGCCCAAAAATGACTATTCCAGGGAAGCCAGTTCTAAGTACAGATCACGCCTGTTCATTAGAAGCACAGCCCACTTTTAAATAACAACAAAGCTGTGGACATCGACATCTGCCCGAACAGTTGAGAGATCCCCATTAGTGCCGCCGAGAAGTTAATGACAAAAGTCATTACCATGCATGCTTGACATGATTTGCTTCTGGGATGTTTAAGTTTCTGGAAATCAATAACACTGCCCTCTACTGCAACCATGGAGGGGTTGGGGTGGGGTCACTGGTTAACCATGGTAAAGTGGTAAAGTGACCCCACCCCAACCCCCATGGTTGCAGTAGAGGGCAGTGTTACTGATTTCCAGAAACTTGAACATTCCAGTCACCTTGCCTGTCTGAAAAGTTGCTCAATGAAGATCGATGGTGCCATTTCATATGGATCAGTCAATGCCCAATGGCGACAGACAGACAAACCGACCTGTGCTAACAGAAGTGGTCCTGGTGACTCACCGTGACAGAAAGATGACCGAGTATGCGGGGAGCCCAGAGCTGGCAGTGAGGAGAACAGTAGTGATGGACCAAGGTCTACCACCTCCTCTGCCCACACCCAAACCCGAGCCAGTCAGACGACACCCTTCCAGCATCAGCAATTCAACACTCAATATAACCCAACAAAAGCCTCAAACATCACCAACTCAGACATCCATTAATGGGCCAAAAAGGGTCTGCTGAGGTGAGCACTTAAAATAACCAGGCCAGACGACCTTTGTGTCCGTCACTTACATCATAACCAGTGGATCTGAGGTGAAGAGATGCTGCCGATGCTGAAAGGGGGCAGCAGACCCACCAGCCCCACAAAAGGCAGCGATGAGACACTCAAGATGCCAAAGAGCAGGCTAATGGTTAGCCAACGGTGGCCCAGTCTCTTACTATAACAGCAAAGAACCATCCAGAAGCAGGCCTCAAGTAAGTGTAGAAGTTGAGACATTGCATAAATCACAAGTTGGCTTGGGTTATGCATTCAAGCTAGATAATGAGCCCCAAAATGCACTCCTAGCTGCCTGGTATACCTTCCTGTACTAGGGCTGGGCATCGTTCAAAATTTTTCTAAACCAGTACCAGAACGATACCTTGATTTCGATACTGGTTCCTCAACAATACTTTTTTCAATACCAATTTAATCAATTTCAACAACAACAAGAACAATACATTACACCACTAATCTTTTACATGAACAAGTCATTTTGTTAATTATTGGCTAGTTACTGGGGAGATATTATCACAGCCTTTTATTTATATTTTACCAGTGCTCTCGTGTTTCATCAAAAGTTTGGAGTAAGATTACATCTGTCAATGTGAGACGCTTTAGAGCCCGACCTACTGCATTCATCGGATCTTGCTCTGCCACTTCCACTTTGTCTGCACTCCGTATGTGTGCGCATCAATGTAATAACGTGTTTGCAGCGGGATCACATGCAACAAATGCTATTTTCCAGTTGGCTGGTAGGTGGCTATTAACTTTGTTCTTAGTGGAAAATTCCACTCCATCTGACAGCACTTTGTCCATTAATTCTATATAATGGGACATCTTGGAAGGAGTTATCCCTTACTTCTGTGAGCGTGTGAATTGGTTGAAATGTGTGTCTCACCGTCAATGCGCGAGACTCGAGAGCCCTGATTTTACTTATACAACCTGCAACATGTTTATAATTCATAAATAAATCTGGCCAGCAGATCACTCTTTCATTTTCCACAGAATAAAAAATGATGTAACCTTATCCTGCTAATAAGCGTTGGCACGTTTCACCGCCAGTACCATCTAGAGAAGCAGGCAAAAGGTATCAAGTCTTATTGAGGTACAAATATAATACCATCTACTGCCTTTTTCTGCACTTCTGCATTACTTCCATGTTAGTGCCAATGTTCAGCAAGTAATCACTGTTAGCGCCACGAGGACCTGCAATCAGACCTAGTTCCGATGATCTCTCTTACACACACACGAATACACATCACACCAATTCTCATGCTCTCTGGGTGTTTCACGTGATATACGATGATGTGGTAAGCCACTATATGGGGGGCATATTTGCAAGGCACCCTGGTGCTCCTAGTTAGAAAATTTTGTCGCTTTCTCCAAAAAGGGTCGCACGATGCGACTAAATGGTCACCCTGGAACCCTGTGGAGCCATACTTTTGATTTCTTAGGCATTTTTTTTACACCATGCGACAAACAAAACCAACAACACACACAAAGCAAGCCAGTTCACAAGTTTATCTCTGGGCATGTTCTTCTTCCAGCCCATATGACATTTTGGTGAAACATTATGCAAGACAGCCGATCACTAATGACTTTATATCTTTACAAATATACTGCATGCTGATTAGCTCACAAACACTGAGATTTACTGTTTTGGGTATTGTAATATGGCATCGAAAGAAAATTAACTTTTTGATCCTCGATAGGATTGAAGCATTTCAGTCGGTACCATAAAAGTACCGAAGATCGGTACCCAGCCCTCTCCCGTACTGAGGGGGGTAGGCTCAAATCGGTTTATTATGGAAAGGAAAATTAAGCTTTTTGGAAGCAGCGACCCATGCAGATAGCTGCTGCCCAGCATAAATATGCAGGGGAACATTATGTGCTAGCCGCCCGGGTAGAGGTCGACAATGTGGGTCCACGGACTCCATGCGCTGCCAAAACAAATAACTACCGGGAACAGAGCTACAAAAAGCCGTGCAACAAGTTCATTAACAAATAGCCCCACTGGCATGGTTAGCTTTGCTCCCCCTGTGTGCCAGAGTTTCACTGTCTGAAACTCGAAGCCCCCTAAAGCATTGTCACTTAACACCACCAGAGCATTCCTCTGAATGGGCCAGCTCTGTGCCCACTTGTCCATGAGACCATATCAGCGTCTTCATCAGAGAGGAGCCGATACAGAAGTCTTTTTTCAAAGATCAGTATTAATGAACATGGAATGTTGACAGCAGACTGCGCGACAAGGACCCATTCAGTGCCCTTGTTACTAGCACTCACTTGCAGGTTTTGATCCGGCTTTCAGAGGTTTGCTATAGTTGATGTCCTCCTGGCTTCTGTTGCATATCTGGGCTGAAGGAGACCCACAGGAACCTCCCTAACACCCCCACCATCCGGTTTCTCAAAGCTAGGCCCCGATTATTCTCACAGCTGCATAGAGCACTGGATCTTCTGCACTGCTGACACAGTACTTAAACAGGTATTTACAAACCAGTATCCTCTAACCTACCTACCACATTCCCAGCTGACTGACTCTCTAGGCTGGAAAACAGGTATGCCGGAGTGACCTGCAGTCATACATCTGGGAAACGGTGCTGTAGACACAGCCCAATAACTTGAAGACTACATTAGGTGAGGAAATGCATTTCAAACAGGATTAGAGCAGAGAAATCCCAGGCGCTGGCACTCGGCTCCACGGAAGACTCTCAGTCATTCCATGTTTCACAGAAAGAAAAGGAATTCCAAGAGAAGACAGTCATGTTCAGATATACCATCTGTTTATTTCTTCTGAACTTACAGAGGTTTGGTGGCTTACAGACACAAGCCCCAAAAAGCAGATGTTTTTAAGTGACAGGACTCATTGCCATTCCCAACACTGCTAATTAAACACAATTAATAAGGAGCATAATCAATGACTAAATCACTGCAACAATAATCAGCAAGCCCAACCTGCAGCATGCAAACAGGGATGTGAGACAGGTCTGCAATTTATGGCCTCTCCTAGAAAACAGCACTGAAGCCTCATGAAAAAAAAAAACAAATGATGAACAGGAGTTTTGCAACAAAACAATTTCCTTCATGTCACTGTCCTAAACTCTCACCATGCCAACCCACTAAACAGGCTATCCTTAATCTTCACAACAGCAAGTAATACAGTTTTCCTCCTTTAAAATCACACTTAATGCAATAACCAGCTGCCTTATGAGCTAGGCCCACAGCTCGGTCGATGTCTCTCAGGGGGACTCAGATCTTGTCTTGAGAACAAAAAAGGAACCTTAGCTATCGACTAGTGAAAGAGAGTCACATAGCAGAGGACAAAAGAGCCTTTAAACACTAAGCCTGACCACTAAAGAGGACTATGAACTAACCCAACTAACAACCTGAATGGTAATGATGCCCTACAGATGAGAGGCTGCCCCACTGAGACTCTTACCTGTAGTATCTGGACTGCAAGTACGTGGAGCACACAGCCTTGGAAACGTGGCTGGCAGATCCAAAGTCAATCACCTTGACCCGGTAGGGCTGCCGGGTGGGATCCACCAGCATGATGTTCTCAGGCTTCAGGTCGGCGTGAATAAGGCCCAGGCTCTTGAGCTTCATGAGGGCCGTACCCACCTGCTGTAGCACAGGCCGGATGTACTTGAGAGGCAGGGGGTTGAACTTGTTCTGCTTGAGGAAGTCGTAGAGATTCTGCTCCAGCATTTCAAACACCAAGCACGTGTGACTCTTGTGTTGAAAGCACTCATAGGCACGCACAAAGTTGTAGTCGTCAGCGCTCTCAGTGCTGAGGCGTGCCAGAATGCTGACCTCGATCTGGCCCTGGCGCGCATATGACGGGTGGTTCTTCAAGATCTTGATAGCCACAATCTCACTGGTGCCACGCTTCCAACACTTGACCACCTGGCCGAAGGTGCCGCGGCCCAGGAACTCCAACACCTCATAGGTGTTGGTCATGGAGCAGAGGACCTCGTGCTGAACCAGCTGGTAGTCACCCTCGGCCCCACCAGTACCACCATTCTTGGAGGTGGCTGTGGAAACGGCTGCAGCAGCCACAGTGGTAGCTGTGGTCTGGATCATGGCCGGGTGCTCTTCGACGATCTGCACACTGCTGTTGTTGGCTCCGTCCAGCTCCTCACTCTTGCGCTTAAGCCCACATCGCTGGTAGGTGTCCAGCAGGCTCACAGTGCTACGCCGGGTCAGGTTGTGGAGCTGGCCAGCGCCACCCACTGCCGCTGCTGTGGCCGCCGCCACACCACCCGCCTGGAAGACGAGTGCCTGCTCGTAGGGCAAGGAGGAGCCAGCGAGCTGGAGCGGGGCGCTGACGCCCACCTGGGGGGCAGGCACGGTCTTGCTGCTGACACTGTATGCTTTGCCTTGCGCACCGTAGCCAGTCATATCCCAGGCAGAACTGCGCTCCACCTTCAGCTTCTTCACATTAAAGAAGGCACTTGACTGGAGAGTGTGGGGGGAAAAGACTTGCACTTGGGAGGCCATACCTGAGTGAGACAACACGAGAGGACAGAGATCAGGTGGAGAAGCCAGAAACTCAATCAGGGGCCACAGATGCAGAAAGCCTCAAACCAGAGCAGTCCATCTTCAAATTCAACTCATTACCTCTCACAATTGTCACAAAAATGACTCTTACGGTGGTAACTAACAAAACTGTTTTACTGAGGCAACTCTGGAAGCTCTTGGACTCTCTTCCCATGGTGGCCCCACACTGCCATCAACAAAAGAACTGCATGTTTACATACAGCTCAGAAGACAAATACTCCCATTTTCAACCTCATTTCACACAAGTGGCCTTGACTCTGCTTAGATGTGATGCTGGTCATTGCAGATAGGTGGTGGTGTTGATGGGGGTACAGATCAACTTTAATTCCTTTTTGTTCCAGTGACCATGGGAGCAAAACTACACAGAAAGGATGGAAACAGAAGACGAGTCATGGGAGCAGAACAAATTATACCAGCGTTATCGTGGCACAATAAAAAATCTCATCCTGTCATATCTGGTCCTCATTTAAGACAAACACTTCCAGGGAGGGACGGGGGGGGGAAAAAAACAACAGGTACATATCTGATTAGCTTAGACTTCTCAATCTCAGGAGCCAAGAACAACCAGCAAATAAAGAGCGCGACCTTCCTGGGAATGGGGCCTGGTGATGAGCGCAGCCTCTCTGAATGGCACACTAAAAATAGTGTCCCCACAACATGGTATTTGTGCTGTCAAGACACTTGTTACCTTACAGTCAAGCGAACATTTGGGAAATCTTAAAACGGCTGCCATTCAGGAGCAAGCTGGGAATGGGGGATCAGCAATGGCCCAGTAGCACTGATGCTCACATGGCCCAGAAGAAAGCATTCATTGGAAACTTGTCTGGGACTGTGTGTGAAGGAAACCGTCTCAAGAGGGTTCCTCAAAATGTGCTGAAAGACTTGATCGAAAAGCCTTAAGCTTCACAAAGGCATCACCCAGAATAATCCACCTGCAAACATCAGGATTAGAGGTCGACCGATATGGGTTTTTCAATAGCCGATGCCGATATTTAGGAGTCAGGGTCAGCCGATGGTCGATATATGCTGCCAAAATTTTCTGTCCGAAAATTGGACGTTTTCCCCTCTATTTGCATGATAAAATCACACTAATAATAACAAACGATACACAAAATTTCTCAACTTAGCATTTATTGAATACTGACTTGTGTAAATTTAA
>JAODLC010000065.1:29342295-29370788 GCA_026781145.1 Hippopotamyrus pictus | reverse complement strand
TTGCACCTGGCTTTTCCTGGTGTTGGATTGGTGAAATGCTGCCATACAGGATTAGATTTTTGTTCAGCCATCAGACATCAATTACTAAAACAGAGGAAAAAAATGCAAGGTTAGCATTTTTATTATAGTACCTTCATCTTCAATTCATTCGACAATTCCAATATTCCATGCACTCTAATACATTTTTGGAGAAAAAAAAAAAAACTATTAACTAAGTGCATCATGGTGTGATGAGTAGTGTACAAGGTTCAAAACCTTTCACTAACATGTTGTTTATGTTGTTAGCAGACAGCTTACAAGCGAAACTCACAATCAGAATCTAGCGATCGCGGAAAATAAAATAACTGTCGTATTACACAGCCTTGTATGCAAGGACAACATAAACCCCTAGTGATTGTGACGTTGTCGACATATAAAGGATAGACATGTTTAATGAGGAAACTAACTGCGCAAAGTCATGCACTTTTTATTTAGGCGTCTGACAAATTGTTCGAATCTCCGGTCTCAAATGCAAAAAAATGACACAGAAGGACCATTGTCAGCATCAGCTCAAGTGAATGGTAACCACGCTTTCGAACAAACAGTTTCCATGCATTGTTCTTAGCAGCTCTGTGTCTCCGAGGACGGCGCTGTCTGTGATCGGGGCAGAGTAACGCAACTCTCACACACGCTGCAGTGTTTTAGAGCTGCCTGTTCGGCCCTCACACACAGAGAGTGAAACTCTCCGACACAAGAAAAAAACATAACTGATAACATCGTGCTGATATGGTAAGAATTAAAATATTAACAATTAAAATGATTTTTAACAATTAAAAAAACATCTGTGAGCCCACCAACAAGCGCACAAAACTGTCAGAATCAATTATCTTTAAGTTCCTTAACGTTACCTGTAAGCTACAGTTGGTTGAAGGCTCATTATCATTACCCCAGTTCCCGATAGCGTAATTCGCGTTCACTTTCAAAAGCGCTTGCGTTTTCTTTTAAAGCAACATTTCATAGCAAACTAGTTAAATGAACAGGTCATTGAAAGATCATAATTTAAGCCTTACCGTTTTCTCCCACGATTCTTCCAAAACTTCTGGCTGGGGTCCTCCACAAGGCAGCATGGGTCATGTGTTCCACAGCAACAATAACACTGGGCTGCCCACAGACGTGCCTGTCTCTAAATCGGCGTACAACACTCTGATATCACCCGATGCATTAAAAAATGCTAAATATCGGCCCGATATATCGGCCGGCCAATATATCGGTCGACCTCTAATCAGGATTATTCTCCTGAAGTCATCATTGCCTGAATTAGGTAACCACTCTTGAGTATTGACTAGGTTTCAGCTAATGTGTTGACACATCAACATGTGGTTTTGGACTAGGGCTCAGTATCGGTGTTCCAAAAGCTTCTTGGTGTGGTGGGATATACCAAGAACTAATGCTAGCAAAAATGCTAATCAGTGTTTCCCCTACTATTATATCAGGGGGGCACTGTGCACCTCCAATGGTACCTCCCGCCCCCCCTCCTTGAAGGTCAAAATAATTTTATTTAACTATTTTCTATATAGCGCCAGATAACAACAGAAGTCATTTAAGGTTACGTTTCCTATAGAACAGGTATACACATTGTCCTTTTATTAAATAAACTAAATACACATGTTATTTATGTTATTTACACAACAGCTTGTCATTTTTGTCTCTACACAGTCACATGTTTACAATTCCCTGCTCTCTGTATCGCGCATGGCGGAGTTCCACACGTGCGCACACACTCAGGTAAGCACACTCCCACCAGCGGACAGAGAGCACGCGTCGTAAAATATGTCGCATGAACCACCTGAAAAGCAGACAAAAATAGCAATGTTGCTTCTGACTCCTGAGGCTTGGAAAACAGAGATGGAGCCCATGCTGTGCTCCTGCTGCCCCCCCCCACCCCCAAACTGTAAACCTAGGGGAAAACACTGCTAATGATACTACTTCATGGCCCCTTTCTTTGTTTATTCATATATCCATGAACTAGTATTACTAGTTGAAACCACCACAAAGCAGAAGGTGCAACTTTAGCTCAGCCGGCTCCAGGAAAACCCTTCTCCGGGAATAATCACCACTTTCAGCAGTTCTCTCTGGATATGCTAATAAAACCGGGGCGTTGTGCAAGAGAATCCAGATGAGCAGCAGGGAAGATGGGGTCCCTGGGGCCAAGATATTTCAGTTATTCTGGGACAGTGGACTCAGGGACTGTGCCTTGGGTATGGATTTAGGAAAGGAAGAGGCTCCATGTTGTCTTTAATAGGCAATTATCATAATGAACAATAAACCATTTGCTTAACACCTCTACTCTATTTATAGAGATGGACTGTTTAACTTAAGAATTTCAGGCTAAGTGTCTTACTCAATGGTAGAAAGAGCATCTGGGGAAGCTGAACCTGCAAGCCCTAGGGACTGTCCTGGGACTGCCTCTATTGGCACTCTTCCACTGCCACTAAGGACCAAGCCTCACCCAAGCTGAATTGCAAAGAGATGGTTTTAGATTGGGCAATTTACATTATGCAAGCCGTAGCTGACCTGTACACTTGCAGAGATGTCCCTACTTACTAGAAGGGCTGAAAGCGTGACTACACCGAGCTGGTTGCGTCTGGTCAAAATGCATGGAGATACCAATGATCTGTCACTGTCACTATACCTTCACCATGCTGACCCATCTGCAGTGGAAAACTGAAGCGAACTGGATCCATGCTGTAACAAGTGTCTCTTCATGGTATGGGTCAGGTATGGCATGATTCCTATAAGCCAGTGGAAAAGGACTCCTATATCCCAAAGGTGAGTCAGCAAGAGCACAGCATGGGCTCCATCTCGGTTTTCCAAGCCTCAGGAGTCAGTAGCAAAACTGCTAGCTGTTGGAAAGTTTGCCAGGGCTGCATTCTGGAGCTGCCCCCCACATCCCAAAAGCGCTAATGAGGAAAACAGGGCAAGAGGTCCATCAGGCTATTAAGACCTAAGATAATCCCTTAAACTACTGGGCCAGATGCCGCTCTTTGGATTACGGCCGTCTTCTCATGGACTTTACACTAAAAATACTTCAGATCCCATCACTGAAGACTGCCACAGGCTACACTGACTATTTTCACTAATCACTCCTCCAGAACTAGGCCCTGGGGGGGGAGGCACTCCCAGAATAATCGACAACACCCAGAGTCTCTTCAGATGGTCTACTTCCCAGAATAATCAGTCACAAACAGGCATGTCAAGATGGACCCAAAGATCTCATTGTTCAGGCAGGCATGTGCTTCGGGTGAAAAAATCCACCGCAGCTATACTTAGGAAAGAGATAAAGCTTGCACGCAGCACAGACAGCGAACAAGGAGTCACTCACTGGCAGATATGTGACGAACCGAATAAACACTCAGAGGTCAGGCACTCAGAATGTTATCTACAGGCTGCACACCCCAGCGAAAAGCACCCCCCACAGCGATCTGCACTTCCCTGGAATGTATATGGCACAGAAAATTTCCATCCACAAAGTTGGCGAACCAGTACAGTCCCCTTGCCCTGCAACTGGCCCGTCCCAACGATGCCGTGCTTAGTCTGCCTCATTGCGAGATGTTCAATGCCTCATACTTACAGGCTGTCAAAAAAAATGAGAGTACGGAAAGTCAGCTCCCTCCATTCTGAACTGCAAAAACTGTTTTACATGCCCTACAAAACAGTGCAGACCTCTCTGCCGTTTGTTTAGCTGGGAGGGTAGCAGCTCTAGGGCATATAAAACGCTGGATGTTAATCATCAGATGCCCTTGTGGGGTGGGGGGGGCTTCTGGATGGTGGGATCAGTAGACTGTCAAAAGGTTAGTAAATTATCTTTTCCAGCAAAGCAAAGTGTTCCACCTGGGAGCTGCGGGGAGACATGCTCCTTCAGCACCATTCATGGCAACACGCTACTTTTAATGAGGCCTGAAGCATGGGCAGAAGGGCAGCATTCACAGTAATTAGGTCTCCGCCGTAGTCAAGCAGATGCACCAGCCATGAGATCCAGCACATTCACCTGAGGTCCTGACGGTTGGACAGGGACACGCACCTGCCAGGTCACATGATCAGGAATCCTGGCACGGCATAGATGGATTTCACAAACGGAGGCATCGGTTTAACCAGCAAACTGAGGACCACGCTCTACCCAGCCACAGGCCTCGGGGAGGGGCTCCGCCTCACTTCAGCAAAAGGAGGCCATCTCAGAAGCCACCGGCCCAGGCCTCACAAAGCCCCTTATCACTGCAGCTAAGGAGCAGGCTGTCAAGCACATCGCAGATGTCCCGTCCTCAGACAGTGTTGCTCACGTTGCTCTCGTCATGCTATTCAGACGGGAGCTTCCGGCAGACACCTGGCTGAACCCCAGCAGTGTGAGGAACAGCCTCACAGCAGGAGAAACGGAAGTGCCTGTCCTTTCCTAAAAGCTCACAGATAACACAGACCAGGAAGCCTGGCAGTGTGTGTGTCTGTGGGGGGGGGGTTTACATAAAGCCTCACTCGGCAGCAGTTTGAGAGTGTGCAGACAGGATTCGGAAAATGCTTAGGTTTCGAGCTTTCAGTATCAGTGGGATTATAAAATGACCGAAACCCACAGTGACATGATTACCGAGCCGAGACACACAGCTAGGAATGAAGATTCCCAACTCAGTGTCTAACTCTGGATTATGTCAACAGAAGATGAGCATTTTAAGTGAAGATGGTCCTAGCAGTGGGTGCCCACAGAGTACAGTCACCTACAAGTGCCAATGAGATGTTAAGTGGGTAAACAGTCTGGAGAAGCACCATCCCCTGTCCAAAGCTACTGAGCCCAGCTCGATATATGGAGGGACATTTCATCTGCTTGGGACGATGCTTGAGCAGAGGTGTTATCCAATTCCTGTAAAGCCCCCTGCCCCCCCCCCCCCCAAGCGCTGGCCCCATAGCACCAAGCATCCTCCAAAACAACCACCAGGAGGGGGCTCACAAAAGGACTATGCACCCTTCCAGCACGTGTAACCTGCTCGACTGGTTTCAGATGAGCAGTAATTCACAATCTACTGCAAAAATGAGGGGGGAGCACAGGGTAGAAGGATCAGGTCAATCCCAGAGATTATCCAGGCTTTCACGAGTCCTAGCCACAGCCGGATTCTAATGGCTACAATGCTCAAGACAGACATTCATCCCGGGCTGGGATGCAATACTACCCGGCACCTGGCAGACATGAATCCCAGGTGTCAGAGCTGGACCCTGGGGTGTAACCAGCCCGCTCTGAACAGGATGGGTCCACATTGGCCTCCAGGGAGGCTCTGTATAACCCCAGCACCAGGAGCAGGCCAGATCCTTCCCACCATCCTGGACACAAAGGTATTATGCTACACAATTACCGATATTAGCAAAGGCATTTGTCAAAAGCAGCCTCCACCCTCCCATCCCCCTCACACTCATTAACCCTGAAAGCACAGCCCCCACTTGCCCCTCATCAACTGATGTCTGAGCTTGAGCTCGCTTCCTCTCCCTGGTAAACTATAACTAACCATTCCAAAGGACATGATCAAACTCCACTCCCCCAGGTAACCTATTAGCCATTCCAAGAGACATGCCAAAATTCCCTCCCCCCCCCCCAACATTAGCATTATCTGCCTAATTGCATGAACTCATCCCTTTCACAGACCAGACCCCAACTGGACCTCAGTCCAAAGAACAGTCTCACTAAAACCACTCTACTGGGAAGCAAAAACACAGTAGTAAGTCTCTCATTTTCCGAGGGAGGGTCCCAGGAGCAAGAGCTTATATTAGTAAGGGGTTTACTGAGGTGTTACGATGCAGCGCAAGCAATTCCACTCCCCGACAAAGCCAAGGCCTCCGTGAGTAGATTGGGGTGGAAAAAAAATGAGGCGTCCAGGCAGATGCCTCTCCCCCAGCCCCTCCGGTGCACACCTGTAGGAATAAGGATGAAGTAAATGTTCTCCATTTACTCGGGGGGGGGGGGGCAGGCTGACACAAATACAAGTGGGACACCAAAAGGCACCACTCATCGCCCACAATGCACTGAGGGGACAGCCCTGATAGGTGTGTCATGCCATATCTTTCGCAACAGGTCACTGTCGTTTTGTTAACATTGCGAGGAAAGTGAAAAAGCCTTTTTTAATCTAGCAAAAGCAACAACCACAGCTCAACTAGTAGGCTTTGGGCAGCCTTGTCCAGCAAAAGGCTTTTAATCACTTTTACAGCATGGATTTAGGCAACTTTATCCTGGGAAAATCTCATTTTTGTTCTGTTAAATGTCTCTGTGACCTTACATGTATGAAAGTGAAGCTAAACAGAGTGAGAGGAGGAAGAGGAATTGCACAGACGGATATGGAGAGGAACTTTATACGAATAAAGATATATGAACGAAGAGGTGTACCTTGGGCTCCCGTTTCCCATCCGCAACATCAGACTTTTTCTTTCTGCCCGCCAATTCCGCCTAGTACAAATTCTGGCCGCTACTCTCACTGCACAGCAGTGTAGCGTGCTTACTCCCAGCATCCAAGTTCTTTGTACTTGCATATACCCTTAAAAAGATGTTGAATAACGATTTACGAACATTTCAAGTTACGAACGGCCTCGAAATGGTCTCCATAATGTGGTTAATACAAACCCACACATACACACACAATGAAAACGGCATTCTCAAGATTCCCAGTAAGCAACTGCATAGCTGTCTAAGAGAAAAACACACCCTAGTTCCCTAGAATGGTGTGCCCTCTGAACAAAATTTATGTCTTTAAAACAAAATACCTCTAGATTACTGGACTCATGTAATTTCATTTTCAGAACAATATTTGCATAACTGTCCCCCACCCAGTCAGACTACAACAGCCAAAAATACACATTTACTTCCGCAAAACATACAAAACCTGAACACAAAATCCGCAGGTGGGGTCTCAGAGCCTTGCCCATATAGTCCTCTGATATGCCCCACCACCTTGTATCCTAGTCATGTTGGCCTTCAAGTTCTGCTTCGGTGGTGCCCCAAGCCAAAGGTTCCACCAGGACACTGAGAGCTACTGTTCCAGAACATGCTAGCCACAGGATCAGCCAGCCACACCAACTTTTATCTCATTCGCCACTGACACAAAGCCCAACCTGTTAACCAGGGAAAATGAGAACTCCATGAAGGGTCCAGATCAACTATGCTCCTCTACGAAAGTCCTCAAAGTAAGAAGGCTGTAAGAGAGAACAATCAAAGAAACAACCAAATTGACCAAGTAATACACAAAAACAATTCAATTAAAAAGCCCACCAAGACTGTTCTGAGGACTCTGAAACCACTCAATGAGCAGTACCCTCCTGATCAAAAGTTTGGTTCCTTAGCCACTGTGCCACCAGATGGACCCTTATGAGTGGTTGCTGATAAGCTCCACACTTAGGATAGGCTAACCGCTTCATTGGAGACAGTTTAAAACAGCTTGAAGTGGTGGAGGAGGGGCTTTCTGCCGTGTTTCAAATTTCATCCTGTTAGCTTCAACACACAGATGTTTTGGGGTAAGCCGGAGGGGTCAGCAATGCGCCACTAAATTGGGCTCTACAGCATGTCAGCATCTGGCTCCATCACTGAGCCCAGCCCGTAACACAGGCCTGCAATGCAACACACAGATGGGGGGAGGAGGGGGGCGATGTTGCCAGAACCTTAAAAGAAGTCCATGTCACTCTTCCCCATAAAAACACCCGCACCTTCACCTTTTAAGCAGCGTTAGTGCATCCCCTGGTCCTTCTTGTCCCCCCAGCTCTGATCCGGATGGCCGAGCCCGGTGCCGGACAGCCCAGCTCAGCACTGAACACCCCCCTGCAGCGTCAGCTTAGGCGACAGAGAGCAATTAATTCCTCTCACAATTCCCCACAGCGCCCGAGAGCGGCAGGAAATGTAATTTCAGTTAATTATCTGCCAGCAAGGTGCCAGCTCTTAAAAAAATAAATAAATAAAATAAAAAAGTTAATACGAACACCTCACTACAGGCGAGGCTGAAGGGCTCCATGGACACTGCTGGTCCATCTCCAAATGAAAATCACCCCGGATGGCTGGAAATACAGCCAGCTAAATAAAAACATAATACTGTCTGCAGCAGATGGCAAGACCATCGCTCTGGATCCTCACTGTCTAGAAGTAACTAGAACTGTAAGAGATACACTTGTCACCCAGGGACTTCAGATTCAGACTGAGGGAACAAGATGTTTTTCTTTCAAACCATGAACTAGCTGGTAGAGACACAGGGGGTCACAGGTGGTTGGTGGTTGGTTTAGCATTTAACATACAAAAAAAAAGGTGATAATGTTGTTTCGGCCAGTCCGGATGGGAGTGCTGAATATTAGACTTGTTAACTCAGCAAAAAAAGATTCTTGTACAGGAGAAAGAAAATGCCCATTATGTTCATTATCCTTGCAGGATCTCACGATGGTGACTGTGCCACTTTTCAGCCTGTGTGACATGTTTGTGACACTGTTTTTGCACTTAAGGGCCACACAATCATGAGACATCCGAAGGTGATTCAACTCTCCCCTCCATGTTTGATTACAATAATTTTTTGAGTACGTTTTGTCTTTTTAAGGGGATGTCACTTGTCAATGTCAACCGTTGAACAGCCTTCCGGCATTTTCCAGGGACAGACAGCAAGGTAAACGTGTAAATGAGACTGACGTCTCTCCTGCTGGCATCACTGGTCCCTACTAAACATCGGTAGGCGGAATATGCAGCCCAGAGGCAAATCTCCAATCTACAGTTCAGCGCAAGAGAATCAAAAATACTACCAGATGCTCTTTGCTATGATTTATTTGAAAATGCTCAAGATCTCAGTACATTAAAGCTGAGGTAGAGTTGCGGAAGATTTCGCGACAATCGTTCATTACCAGCATTTTGCATTGCGAAAGGTTTCGGTAAAATACAACATGTTAAGTATTTAAGTAAAGGGAACGTTACGTTTTGTATCCGAAGCGGGTTGCCGCGCAGAAGCACGCGGGTCCCCGGCGGCAAGGTGCGCAGGGGTCCGCCAGCAGGGGGCGCAGCGGTCAACGCCATGAGAGACCGTGAAACATCGTGAAATCTTGTGTCATCCTACACTGCAGACGATCCCGGGACTAAACCTGAATAATCACACATCTTCCCACCCGCATCCCCACCGGCACAAGCCATTTTCCGCACCATGTTCCGTAGATTGCCAACTAATGCCGCTGTTTTTCGTCCAGATCGTAGATTCCAAATGTTGTAACATAGGGATCTCCGCCTGCTACATAAGTCAGTTTCTTTGTTATTGGGCGTAAACATAAATTGATAACAGTCATCTCACGTAAAAGGGTCGTAATTTAATTATGCCTTTTACATAATGATGCAGGAGCTTAGAGGATTACCTCCCCGTTTGTGTAAATAATGAAACCAAAAACCTGATTGCTGCTGCTACTTATGGAATAGGAAGCATATCACTATATATAGGTCTATATGCATAGTCAATACCAAGACCACACGTTCAAAATAATTATTTTTAGAAATGCACATTCATTTATAAATATACGGATCAGCGTCTCCCCGGATAGATTCGTCGGAAACACTGCAGCAGAAATACATCAGATTAACGACACAGTTTTGGGGTTTAAATAAATCAGAGCGAGAATAGCCTGAGCAAATAAGTAGAACTCTATTTGCAAACTAAAATTGTTAGTTACAAGCTTTACATTTAAAAATAGCCAGTGAGCCAGATTAAGATACATTCATGTATGCCTGTGGTCGCTATATGTAGATATTTATTAAACAGCACGTACTTTTCATTATCGCCCTCCAATAATCTCATTTAACTAATGTCAATTTGATAGTTCATTTTATAATACAAGCAAGAAAAAAATACATAATATTTTTAAGAGGACACCATGTTGAATGTAACGTTTTTCATACACTGTCCATTATTGTTTCAGGGATAAATAAGATGAAAGCAAAACTAATTGTTGCCACACTGCGAAATTACAATCAAATAGACACGCTGTCTACGAAATAAATGTGACAAAATAAATCATCGGTTGGAGCTCATACAAAGCAGATTTGCGGAGCCCAGACGTCCTGCATGTAGCTAGCTGGGGTCAGCAGCCAACAAACATCCCTCGGTGTAGCGGCGCCCGATGGCCAAAGCCGCCGAGAGAAAGCCCCGACTCCCGACTTCCTTACCTTCGGATACGGGGGCCATCGGTGCAAGGGCTTTTTTTACTCATGGCAAAAAATGCGGGCAGGCTTCAGCTCAGAACTCAATAAAAATCTGCCATTTTGAGCCGTTGACAGTGCCGTGGTGTCCCGTATTACCAGCTTCGCTCATCAGTTAAGGTGAACATTTAAAATGCTCATCTAAGGTCCCGATATACCGGCCGCTCCGGGGGACAAACATCCGAGACAGATCCGAGATGTTACACCCCGCTGATCGCCAACCGGCCTTCTTTTCGGCTCAAAAGTTGAGCCAAATCGCAGGGTTTACTTCAGCTGGCAGCCGACATGTCTGTGGAGTCCCTGCAAAAGTTGCAATGGAGAAAAAGCGAAGGGAGTTTGGAGATAATCAAGCGACTATCGCATCGATCACGGTTCGGAGGACATTCGGAGGGATTTAAACATTTTCTACATGGTCTGTGAACGCTAGTGATCACCTAATTACGCTTGGACGTGCGCCTTTTAACCTCGAACAGGATTTATATAAATATAAGAATAGTTGAGTTAATCTGTCGGTTTTAGACATTTTAAAATAAAAAAAAAAATAAATAGTAGGAATATGTTTTAGGTTCGGTTATGCTGGAAAAATGCATTAATTTATCATTTTTAAAATGTATTTATCAGAAGGTATAAAATACAACATACAAAGACAGCCCAGCAAGGTCCCAAATCACAGAAAATCTGTGGTATTGGTTTATTATTGTAGAAACGCCAAAACAAATTTACACACATAACATATATTATTGCTATTTAAGTAATATTTCACAGTGGGACTGAGATTTAAATAAATAAATACATAAATCCTACTTAATATTCATAATAACTATCATGGGGGCATTTTAGCCAATTAACATTGTATAGACATTACTTGTATTAGTTTGGCTATAATCGGTTTAAATATATCTAAAACAATAATAAATATAAAGAATTGAAAATTATGCAAT
Organism: Hippopotamyrus pictus; assembly: GCA_026781145.1. Classification (NCBI taxonomy): domain Eukaryota; kingdom Metazoa; phylum Chordata; class Actinopteri; order Osteoglossiformes; family Mormyridae; genus Hippopotamyrus; species Hippopotamyrus pictus. Next base: position 29,359,637 of record JAODLC010000065.1, on the reverse strand, counting down.
GTTTAATAGGCTCGTTTAAAAAAAAAAAAAAAAAAAAAAAAACTTTGGACGATTACGGTGGTTGAAAGGATCTGAAAGCGATGTATGTGGCCTGTAATGAACGCCTCAATGACGACACTGGATTTTCACAGAATGAACTGAGCCGGAATCGGATTACACGGGCTCTCACAGATGTGAGTAATCTGTCATATACCAACAGCCTGGAAATTACCTGAGTTTGGGGTAACAGTAAATTTCCAGTAAAGTCCCGTCAAGCTTATGAAAAGCAACATTGTAAATTACATAGTTCTCTTCAATAGCGATCAAATGTGATTTTTCAATTCAAATCAAGATCTGCATTTAACCTACTGAAAGATGATTTAATAAAACAGTTTATCTTGCCTTGGTTTGTGCCGTCGTACAATAGTATTTTGCCACTAATTACATAATAAAGTAGTTATTACGTCATTCAATAGCGACACGAAATGGTCCAGTATTAGTATTATTGGTAAACAACTTTCACATTTATTTACTTTATGTATTTTTATAATAAGTATGATAGATCAGCTTTGGTTCAACGGATTAAAAAAAATAGCTTCTGCAATATAAGTTCCAGTGTTGATGCATTATATCTATAGCTTTTACCGCTTTGTGGGAAGTGTTATTTAAATATATCTTGATCAGAGAAATACAGAATCAAAGAGTTGCAAATACCGATTTTTAACAAACAGAACTACAAAATATCTTGCTATCACCATGCAACTTACTTTACTAAAATTAAGTCAAAATTAAAACTACAAGTACCATAAGGCTTCTGTACAACTGTAGTTCTCAAAAACTGGACTACAATGGTCACAAGACTAATGAAACCTTGTGCATCGATCATCATCTAAACTGACGAGGAGGTAAGACAGCAGTAACAACACTCACGTTGGCATTCATAATGTTCGCAATATAGTATCGTGTACTGATATTTAGTAACATTTATTTATAGTGTATTTATTTAGCATATCGGTAAATCGGTAATCGGTAGCATACCAGTTCCTTCAGCAGCACATTAACGTTTCTTGAAATTTTGTTGGGAGTAGGCCCGGGCTGTCGATTGCTGGTTATCTGTCTCGGTGGATGAGAACTTGTTTCCGAGGCTCCTGTTTAGCTGCTATGCGAGAAAGTACTCACTCTAAACTGTAATGAATGCTAGCTTCATCGAAGCGTTTAGAAAAGCAGTAAATGATGTCGCTTTACTAAATTATAGAGGCGTACGAAGTGTTCGGATTAATTTGGTAAACACTGTTGTGAAGTGTTTCACAGCAGCAGCATTAGTCTGCTTTTAAAGCTTACAGTTTTAAGAATTTTTATTTATTTTCGTTCAGGCTATATTTCTTGGGACCGCTTTGTTATTTTAGGCTCGGCTGATCCGGCATCAATGTCCCAGACTGCCTCTTGTCATCAAATGACCGTACAGTGACACTGCAATTTTGTCCAGTGTTTGACGAAGGAATGCATTATTATTGAGATTCATGAAATTCATGGTAGCAACGGCTTCTCTCCCACAGTCCTGCACTGGACCACCTGTATCAGTTTTACAGAAGCTGCCAACTTTGATCGTGAGGGATGCCTGACATGTTGCAACATAATTTCAATGAAAAGGAGTAATATTCTGCTGACTTTTTGCATTGCTACTCGTTACCCCTAAGATATAACTGGTGTGTGGAAAAAGTTAAATGTCTTGACAGCACAACGTCAGTTTTAGAGAAGGAAGACTAGATTTTAGATTGAAAACCTTAGCATTTCATTTTTAGTGAAGATCAACATTCTCTGACGCTGTCTGACACAGAAAATGGTCAACATGTGACTTTGGTCCCATCTTGGCTTGTTCTTTATGTATTTCAGATCCCTTTTCCTGACATGAATGAATAAATATGCGCAAAACAACGGAAGGGCTGATTCAATACCTTTATTTAACAGCAATGCAAATGCTGCTTAATACAGTACTGTGAACGGTGTGCCGTTTTTGCATGTGAAATTCCAATCTCAGGATGAAATAATTCATGAATATTCACCAGCAGCAATGCTTACAGAGGTTCTGAGGAGATTGTAATGATTTACCAGCAGCACAATATCTTTTGTTCTTTTTGCTGTATGCAAAGCATTCTTTGTGAATCAGACATTATTATTATTATTATTATTATTATTATTATTATTATTATTATTTTATTATTATTATTATTATTATTATTATTATTATTTATTCAGTGTCAAAAGATAAGAGGTGAAAATTCTGAAATTATTCTGCTATTCCCCTTGTGTACTTGTGTTTGGTAAAGTCTGTACATGTGTCAGATTAATGGCAGGGATCACAGATGCAGACAGAAGTCTGGCTTGTCCTGAATGCTTCTTGTACACAATGTACTCAGGTTTAATGAACAATTTGTGCCTCCATGTATTTTATCATTGCCGTGGAAAACGTAATATCAGCATGAGAGCAGCCCGAGGGTTGTTCAGGTTGGATTAAATATACATATTATTGCCAAAATAATAACTTCATGACTTCTTGGATGGAAGACGCATCTTTTTACAGTAATGACAATTTGTCGGGTAGTACCTTCTAAAAAATTAACAGATCAACTCCAGGTGACATGTTAAGTGTAAACCTCAACTTGGTCACACACCTAATGGCTGGCCTGTTAATGTGTGGTGCACCTCATGGGTAATCCGCATGACCCATGGTGGACTCTGAAAAGTTGAAGAGTAGGGTAAGGTTCTTGGTCCTAACTGTCCTTCGCAATGTTATATTTTTACAGGATTCAGACCCCCCCCCCTTTTTTTTTTCCTTTGCCGATATGATGTCCTTGTTTTAAAACTCTAGAAGTAATGAAGTGGAGAGCTTGTCATTCTATACAGGGACAGACCTGTGCGATCTGTCTCTTTATGTCAGTAATTCCCACCACAGTGATTCAGTGTGACCTTGGGACTCTCACCCCCTACTCCCCCAACCCTCAGTTTCCTATGTATTATAAAGGAAACTGGATTTCTGATCTCTTCAGATGATGCTCACTTCCTGGTACACTGTAAATCTCTGTGTTGCACACACCTTAATAAAATTTTGTTTGGTCTAATTCCAAGCCTCTTGATTCCTCCACTGCATCAATATCTGGAAATCCCTATGGAAACAAGCAGACAATTTAGGCAGGGTGAGTATATTTGGATGTGTCCACCCTTCATGATAAGAGATGCTTCATAGTCAGACTACCTGCAATGTCTGTGGAGGTTACCCTGACTAACAGTTTGAGTAAGGAATTGATGCAGACAGAATCAAGCTCCTGTGGCAGTCATCTTGAGTCTGTGTATACTGTATGATTCAAGCCTGAATGCATGAATCTTTTATGACTATGCTGGGGTCCACAATTCTGTCCCAGTGTACATTTATGAGTGAAGTGGGATAATGAAGTTAATTTAGAAGCAGCCCACAGCTCATGTTTGTGGTCAGTACTGAGAATAACATCTGGGTTAAAGGTATCATTGGCTGAGTATCCATGTTTTTGGGTTTAAGTAAACTAAGGTATAGATTCAGCCCAGGAAAGGTGCTACCTGGCAAACAAGTAGGATGGGATTTTAAGTACTTAAAGGGTGTTGTCCTTTGTCCACATAAAGATGTGGTTGCCACAGTGACACCAGCTTTACTGCTCGCCATGAAGGGATGCTTGTACTTGTAATGTTTACTTATGCAGCAGTAACACACACACACCACTCACCCTGCCGTATGTCCCGGAAAGTTCAAGAAAGGTGAACAAAAGGATGGAGATAGGCTCCTCTGTAGACCTATGCCAAGATCCCCACTGGGCATTTCAGGACAGATGGTTGGCTGAAAACAAGGGCTTATTATGCTTTGGGGGGGGTCGCATGCATGCAGACATATCGGGGGGACTGTGTAGAGTGTGAAGTGAAAGGTGATGTAGGGATGAATGTGTTCAGGTGGTGGTGGATGATATTTTAGGGTGGTGCTTTGAAAAGAGCGTCAGTATTAAATGGGGGGAACGTTGTATTTTGTGATAAACCCTTGCTGGGATTTTGGCATCCTAGAGTGGTCATGTGAGTGGGCACATTGTGTTCTCTAGTAGGCTTTCCCCGACTGACCTGATGTAATGTAGCTATCTCCACTCCAGTGATGCAGGCTGCCCATGCCTCTCACCTGAATGTTAGCTCTCTCTGTATTACTCTATGGCATGTACTGTAATGTTCTGTTTGATCAAAGTCACCCAATGAGGCACCAGAACCTGAATGTCTGTACATTACCGAGAGTAATGATGGATTGCTTGAACTCACCTGTGCCATACGAATTATTATACATAATTTTAGGTAGTTGTATGAGTATCAATCGACAAAAAAATAAAAAAAAAATAAGAAAGTGTGGTAAGATTAATTAAATGAAAGAATGAGTTAAGGTTCTTTAGTAGTAGATTTATAAGTGTAAGACCTGGCGGATTTAGGTATGAGCAACATGGGCAGCTGCCCAGAGTGGCATCCTGCCGGGTTTGGCACAGGGCATCCGCACAAAAAGTTTGAAATGTTGACATTTGCGCGATTGGTTTCCTATCACTCATAATCTCATCACGTCAATGATATCATGTCACCATGTGGGTCAATTAACCTTAGAGTGGATGCTCTGATTCTAGTTTGTGAGATAGGCAGTCTGCCACTCTACTCTGAAGTAAGAGATGGGGAGGGGTGCAGGGTTGAATTGACCTCAGGTCATCCCACTGGAAGCCTTAGGTAGGGGGAGCAGGGGAATCTATCAAGTAGTGCTGCGTACAGTACTGATGCAGTTAGTGAAATCAGTTTTGAATTTAATTTTTTTTTTGTATCATTCTAATTGTCTTAATAAAAATGACAGAGTGGAATGTTTTTCTTTTTTTCGTTGGGGGGGTGCTGAAAGGTAGTGCCTTACAACCTAGAACCGCCACTGAGTGTAATTTGTATTTGTTAGCACATTGTGAGCACGCATCAAATAACCTGCTGTGGACACAAGGCCAGCTCCTGCCTCCCCTTCCCTCTGAAAAAAAGTGTCAACTGTTCCCCTGATGCCTCACATCTCTCATTGCCCATGTGACTGACCGGCACCCAAGCCTGTTGCATCACACCCCCCCCCCCCCCCCCCAGCTATACTTCCATACTGCCATAGCGTGACAGTGGAGGGTTGTGTGATCCTGTGTGTGACCTCCCCACCTCCTCCGCAAGGCTCAGGCAACAGGCAGTGTGCCCTACTTCCTAACCCCTTTTGGTAGAATGGCCTCCCCTTGGATTATTGTATTTAATTATATTTCTTTAATTATATAATACATTTTCAATAAGCATTCAACCAGTCTCATTCACTATGATCCGTGGTCTCTCTCAGGAAGCACACGACATAAGACAGGGCACACAATAGATGGCACAGGACTGGCACACCTCGAGGGTGATTTGGAACTTCTTTAGACAAAAAGTACCCAGTGCAGGCCCACAGGGGGAGAGTGAGAAAACTATACACACATGCGCAGCAGGAACGAAAACCTTCCACTTTACCCAGTGAGTCTCCATGCCACCAATTTAATTATATCAGTATCAAAATAGAAATGTGTGGGAATTGCCAGGTTTTGAATAAGAACAGGAAGCAGCAGAAAGGACACGGGGTGGACCTCAACCAGGGTTTATCTTCTGTGTGTGTTTTTAGTCAAACTGGACTGAATCACGTCAGCTTTGAGCTATCAACACAGAATGTGAGCATTTAAAGAGATCAGGAAAATATGGACTCTCCATGTAGGTTGGGGAGGGTGGAGGACACGGGGAGTCGGGATGAGTTCCATAAGCCAAGTTTCTATTTTTTTTGTTTGTTTCTTGTGTACCCCCACCTTGATACATCTTGCAGTGGGCTTAATATCATTACAGGCCCCATTACTGTCCCATTATACTTACCTCGCTGTAGACCTATTCATTTGGATCCTTAATTAATGTGTCATTATACTTGCATCATTATAAACCCCTGTGCCTGTGTCCTTACTGGACTTTGTGTCATTATACACGTCTGAATTCATATAACATAATTACTGTGTCCGTAGGGTTTGGTGTACTTATTATACTTACTGTACCCTAACATTGTTACACACTATCTATTCATATGATTGCTCTGTCATTATACTTACCATTGCCTTGCATCATTACATACTTCTGCATTCATTAGAGGTGTAAATAGTTATAGGCTGGCCCCATTGTGATCTGATTTGGTTACAGTCATTTCAGGAACCATGAATAAATTCTATCAGTTCCTAGAAATATTTACAAATATGACTGTGGAAACTCTATTACACACTATTACAGTTTTTCTCAGTCACTTTGCGACATTTCTAGAATCATCCTTAACATTTGCAAAACAGTAAGTGCATTTCTCAAAACAATTTGCACAAACAGCACCCCATGATGGATTACCTGCAAAAGCCTTTAACTTTCCCAAAATCCTTAGTTTATCCATCAAAAGTAAATATTCATGTCAATGAACTTGTCAGTGCCATCAGAATGACAAGTCCTTGTGTCATCGTTTATGAACAAGATGTTCAAAATGCTTAGCCATGTTGTCAATAGAAGTGTACTTGGTATTTTCCGATGTGAACTATGGCTAAAGTTTTGATAACAATGATTGAAAAGTTATACTTTTTCTGTCTAACATGTATCCATTTCAACAGTACAAAGTTACACATATTGTACATGTACTGTAACACACATTTACATATGTGCACACTGTAAATATGTATACATATGCATGTATGCTACAGTATATTTCCAGAATGTAAGTGTAAGGTAATGTACAGAATGTAAGGTAAATTTACTGTATACTGTAAAATGCAAATAGAATACATTAACATGAAGCATTGCAGTAAGTATACAGTATTACAGGACAGCACATCATTGGATTACATACCTGTTATCTTTATGAAACGTTTGAATGACTGAGGACATGGTTGTTCTCCCAACATTCGGCCTTAGCCTTTGACCAGCCTCGGCCATTGTAACACCATGATTGAGGACATGGTCCACAATTGTGGCTCTTATTTCATCAGGAATGTGCCTCTGTTCTTAGCCTCTTCTACCTCTTCCTCTGTTTTGCCTCCCTACCCTTCCATTGTGTAGCCTTACGCCTCTTCTTCTTATCAGCTTTTGACCCTGTTAACTTCCTCGTTGTTCTTCCATTGCCAGTTGTGCCATTGTCAATTCTGTGTATTGTGCTCTGTCAATATATGCTTGCCAACTGAAGGTTCATGAGATGCACCGCAGCTATTTTATAGAACTTGTTGGTCACTGGTTGATCTAGCACTTTAAACTTTCCCCTCTGTTGGTGAAAGTCAAGATTCAACTGAGAGGAATTCATCAATTCAGGACGCCTTAAAAAAAAAAAAAATGTAATAGAGGTGTATGGAAAATATGCTTGACATTATGACAACTAGTTCAACCATGTTGTATGTAATGATTTATACAATGAACTAATGCCTAGATGTTTTGGGGGATAAGACTATTCAACACATTACCAGTATAATACATTTTGACCAACACGACATAAGCAATTGAAAATGTCGGAATCAGCAGGTGATTGTATATAATCATTTGCATGACTGTGCCAAAGCATTTGCAATTTGACCAAAAGAATAAGCCTTTGTATTTATGATGTGCACAAGTAACTCGATGTGGAGGATGTACAAATAGTTATGAGAATTTCATTTCTAATCTGAGAAATGAACCAAAGTGACTGAGAAAACTGTAATGGAATACATGTAAAGGCAATGAACTGACTCTGAACATTTATTTTATTGTTGTTGTTATTAAAAACGGAGAATAAGCCAGTGTAAATTGTCAAAAAGGCTACCTACTGAACTGCACAGACAAAAACAAACTAACAGATAAAGGAAGTGCCAGTTGATTGGCTGCTTTCACCTAGGATACCTAGCGATGCACTGATCAGAAGTTTTGACAACTACGGATATATTTTTTTCGCCAGTATCACCAATACTGATACAGATAACTGGCTAACCTCTTAGCCACTTATGGAGTAGGGGAGGGCAAGATTTAATAATGAATTCTGTCTTCGGCTGGTACTTTGACACCTGTTATAAGTGGTGAATAAGCCATTCAAATCCCTCATACTCCACCACAGGAGATTATTAGACTGCTCATCTAATGTAATCACCTCCATTACTGTAATAGTTTTGTGTTTAGCTCTGGTGTTTTTGACTTTGAATACTGATAAAGCTTTAATATCGACCTATAGTTTGGCACATTTGACTTATGCCAATATCTTAATTTTTAACAAATATTGGTTGATATTGATATGTTACCCAATATGTCAACTGATATATCATACATTTCCAAGACTAATATTACTTTTTACTTAGCTAGCTGGTTTGCTACCTGAGAGTCTTTCTACTGTAACTAGCAAAAAAGAACAAAGCGTCATAGCGCAAAGATCATGAAGCAGAGCTTCCTTTATGAATATTAATCATCTTCGTTTCGGCAATTTGCATGCCAACACTGCTACTTTGCATGTCTACTTGTAGCTTGTGAGTGCGAGAGCACACAATCCGGAAGCAGGAGTATCTTGAAGGAAGATTTTAACCAAAATCAATTAAAACCAGTTTTGATGTTACAGACCAATGCATTGAATTTCCACCTTAATAATTAATTTTTATGATACATTGATGCATTTTTAAGCCCCCATAATATTTGTATCATTACTCAGTAATTACTGTATCCTAATATGATTACTCATTTCTGTATTCATATCCAGTTCAATTTATTTTTATATACCACCTTTCACAACAGAGTCGGCCCAAGGTACTTTGCATGGGTTGAGATACATTCCAATAACATTAAGACAGAACAATATAAAAACAGGGAAATGGGAAGACAAAAAAATGAAAGAAAGAAAGCCAGATGGGGAGAGGAATCAAAAGCTCCCAAGTATAGGGAAAAACCCTCTGGGGGTTCAAGGTCAACTGGCTGCCTAACCCCCCTGGTCATGCTAACATTAATGAAAAATACTGAGCGGGCTTGATTGCTAAAAGCGAGGTGTAAACTGTGTTCAGGTTCAGTGCCAAAGCCCATCACTGAGTCATCATAACCATGTCATTATATATACTGTACCCTTATGTCTTTACATACTTCTGTATTCATATCATTAGCATGTCATTATACATACTTACTATATCCTTATATAGTTGATAGATCCATAACATCAGTAGATTCACTTGGCTAACAACCCCCCGTTTATTCGGACAGCTGGGTATTTCCTGAAGCCACTAAACTTAGCCCCCTTGTCCAACAGTACAACAGCAGAAGTCTTCTTGGATTTGAGCCAGAACCCTTCAGGGTTAATTAATTGACAGCTTGCTGCCTCTGTGGTTTCGGCCGTACACAGGAAATTAAGCCAGAATGTGTGAAATGGCACCCAAACGTTGGTCCACTCCGTTCCCTGTTCCCTGCTCAGTTCCAGTACAGGGCCTGTTTACTACCTCAATAGATTTAAGCTGATCAGTTTCCCTGGGCTGGAGAAACCATGCTCTCTTTTGCTTTCCAAGGAACCATTTTTTGCTGGAGGAAAATGTGGAAGCTCCAGACAGCCTGTGTGCGACTGTTCCCCGGTCAGATGTAGCTTAGATTTCTGTCTGAGGGATGTCACCATTGTGAAATGTCCCAGCTCAACTCTATGTCAATCTCTTCAATGGGTTGAAGACCAACCGTCTTCTTGACAAAGAGCCTGGTAGACACCATCCATTAAGTGCCGAAAGCCTCTCTTCAAGATGCCGGGACCTGAATTGGTCTGTTTTTGCTGGTTTATAAGCTCTGGTGAGTATTAGTCCTGCTCGGTCTGCTGCAGATTACCATCCTGGTAGCTGGTCATCAACAACCATGCCATTGCTAGTGGTGGGTCTATTTGTCTGCCCAGCCAGCTGGTGGCACTTTCGACACTGGCTCTGGGGCTCTGTGGAGCGTTCATCTTCATTTGGGCTCAGGGGAAAGGAGATACTTAGGCTGAATGAACACTGTAGGAAGCCTGGTGTCATTCTGGCCTGGGAAGGGGGGATAAGGTTGGTCAATTACACTTCTGCAGAGCGTAGCGTTGGCCCATTAAACCCTATGCTTGTTAGTAGAGGGCAGTTTCCCTGTTTGTCCATTGCTGTCCCCAGTGAACTTTGGGTGCAGTGTCGTTCAGAGGATAAGAATCCCCACTGTGGCGCCATCGGGTTCATTTGGGTCGTCTGGAGGCCAGCAGGCGCTGAGGAGTGGCAGGAAGAGAGCGACAGGCCTGTCTAGCTAATCCCTCAGCACTGCTGACTGATTCACGGCCTCTGGGAAGAAGGCAGCTTCCTTCCGGGACTCACGGCGTCATGAGGAAAGGAGTATGGGTCGGCTGTCAGGACCTCCCTTGTTATGCAGGAATCACGGTTATATTCAAGCTCTGGGTCAGCTTCTTCATTCGTGAGAAAAAGTTTGTGAACCCCTTGGAGTGAATGACTCCAAAAATGTGAACTGACCTTTTCTCATAGGTGTTTTTGTGCACTTCTCTTCTTCTTGTTTCTTCTATAACCCTGGTATTTCCTCTTTGTCCACAGCAGACCAGTGACCACTCGGCAACCACTCAGAAGCAGTGCTGAGATATGGAGGCGATGACAGATTTCCTCAGACTGATCACCACGGAGGCCAGGGGTTTGCCGGTGACCTTGGCTCTTCTTCTGGTCTTGCTGGCTCTCCTCTACTGGTGAGATGGGGGGAAGTAACCCTGCAGTAAGCAAACAGTCCAGTGTGTTTGTTTTTGTGTTTGTGTGTGTGTGTATACGTGCACATGCTGCCCACACAGGAGGTGCATTTTCTCTAATAAATGTGGCTTCAGAAAAGTCGATGTTAGGCAAAAACACAAAGCTATCCCAAACTTCCCATGACATTATTTGTTTTAAAAATCTCTGATAGCAGGGAAGCGATAGTACATAGTTCATGTGATTGTGTTTATAATCTCAAAAGTGTGGCTAACTGTTGCATTATGGGGGGAAATGGGCCTGAGATTGTGTTGGAGATACAGGGAGCTATTTTTGGCATCCAGCAGCAAAGGAAGTTTAACAACAGGGCTGGTATTACTGGAAGTGGGAACAGAACATGCTGGTTCTGTTCGGATTTAATGAGAGCAGGCTGTTTTCAGAGTTTGCTGCAATGTCTTAAAGTGTGGTGTCAAGCCAGGCTCGTTCAGGACCCCAACGGCAGAGCAGTAACAAAAAGACAGCTGCGGATTGGCGGACAAAGGAAGTGTACTGCTCTGCTCCCAAACCCAGTAAAATAAGAAAAGAAGCATAATAAACGACAGATAGATGATGTGTCTGGGTGCATTCTACCCACTTGAAGCTTGCTGCAGTCATTTGGTTCCAGATTAAAGGAGCTCCTTCATAACTGTTCATCTCCATCAGGACAACTAGGCTGTTTTTTCCACGCTGTTTTTTACCATGGAAAACTCACTGAAACATAAAGCTTGTGAAGTTCTTTAAACTGTCAACTACTGTATGTCGCAGTATTGCTAGTGTATTATTAGGAGACGTTGTACGTTGTGTAGGTTGTCTATGGTGTCTGTGACCAGTGGCACACTATGAACTGAGTTTTCACAGATTTTTCCAGCAAGCCAGGCACCCTCTTGACTTTTGCTGGTGTGTCTCGTTCATGAGACAGTGCGCTCCTCTACTGGCCACCTGTAGTCTAGCACTGACATACTCTAAAGAGTCCAACACTTTTTTATGCATTCACTTCTTCACTTTCTTCATTTCAAACTGAAATACACTGGTAAGAACAGTCCAGATCACACCTACACTGGCAGACCTGCTTAACCATTCTGTCTTTGGACATCTTGGTCTTATGGTTCTGTAGCCTTCTGTTTGAAGGTCATTGTGTGTTACTGTAGGGAAGGTACCGTGACTTAGTGGGTATCCCTGTCACCTCACACCAGGGGTGCTGATTTGGATTCCCCTTTTCCTGTGTTTCTTTGTGGGGTTTGCATGCTTTCCTCTTGTCAGGTAGTTTTCCAGTGATTTCCTCCTGCAAGCAGTCAAGCTAATTGGCACCTCTAAATTACCAGTAGTGTGTGCTCTGTGTACTCTGTGATGGACTGGCATCCCATCGCTGGTGTCCCCAGCCCTCAGCAACCCTAGGGATAAATGGTTGGATGAATGGATGGATGGATGTGTTTCTGTTTGTGTTAATACTCATATGTATAATCTCATCTAATAATGTGTATAAACTCACTATTTCCCGCTATTTAAACTAAAATATTATGTGTTTGCTCTGCACCAGAAAACCACACATTTGTACTGTAATGTTTTATGGTGGTTTATTGTGTTCTGTGACTCAGGGTGGTTTGTTGTGTTCAGTGACTTGTGGTGGTTTGCTTGGCCTCTCAGGTTTTTCTAAAAGGATATGAAGATAGCTGATAGGAGCATGTTTTATTTTTAATTGTGTGTTTGTTTTGTTTACATCCCCTCTTCCTCACAAGTATACTCAACGCAAACATGGTGCCACCAGTCACGTAAACCACCAGAGCCTTGAGATCACACCTGTGTCCCGTAAATGGAGGTGTTTATCTCTTAATTAAACATTGGCTCAATGGCCTTTTCGTCACACCATGCTAATCACACCATGTGCACAGCTGTGTCCCCAGTGATGCCAATCCGCTACTGCATCAGGAGCATGTGTCAAAATTCACCTGGAGGAAAGCAAAGATGCACTTTTGGTTTTAGCTCTCTTTTTATTTTTCTGGTATTACCATGGTGACAGATGGCTGTCCAGGAGTCCCTGTCATGTCACAAGTGTGTGGCACCCCCCCCCCCCCAAGCAGAGGCTGCCCATGAGAAGAAAGGCCCCATTCAGCTGGGATTGTGAGGAGTGGCATTGGGGGGCACATAGCGTGGTATGGGGGGGCCACAGGGAGGTCCTCTGATTGGCACTGCCCAGCCAAGGGAAATGTGGCATTCAGAACATACACACAGGATGGGCCATGAAGTTCCATGACACACAATGGGGAGATCCTGACGTGCTCATCCACATACAGACACTCACACACACACACATACACACACATATATACACTCTGTGATGATCAGAGTTGGGGCCATTCTGGAATGCATTCATCAATTCCAGTCCAAATCAGGAAACTATGGAGAACTGAATTGGAAATTAATTTGAATTTCAGGGAGATTTAAATCCCAACTCCAGTTCTATTTCCTGATTTGGACTGGAATTGATGATGCATTCTGGAATGGTCCCAACCCTGGTGATGATAGTGTGGGTATGGGGTGTGTGTCTTCCCTTTGCATGAGTGTATGAATGTCTCCTTTGTGTGTGTGTATATCCATGTATCCGTGTGTGAATGTGTAAGTTCCCCATGTGCTTTGCTGGGTGTCTTTGCCAGCAAACGTGGTATCAGCTGTGCTTATACATCAGCCATCCCAGAGAACTTGCGGTGGGGGGGTTCGGGGGGATTGGGGGTGCTGTTTGTTCAGTGGGACTAGGGCTCTGCTCCTCCTGTGCTTTCACCAAACACACTTAGACAGATATAGTGACAGGCTGGAACGGAAGTCAGTCCCCAGGGGGCGCTGTGTGGAGATGGCTGGCTGATGCTGGCGACAACACACTGACGGTTTGGAGTGCTGGCGGGGCCCACATGTGGTCCGGAGGTCAGGCCCAGGGCGCCACAGCTGGAAAATACCAATGCAGGTGCCCTCTCCACTGACTGTGAAATTCTGGGAAGGACTGTGACTGAGCATGCCACCAGCATTAAGTCCATGACAGAGGGCTAACGGCAGTCTCCAATCTTTGTCAGATTGCTTCATGCTGCTTTGCAATGGGGTCTTTGTTCACAATACATGGTCTTTGTCTGGCGTTTTGATATCACTAATAGTCCATGGAATCTTTCTCTGGTGATGAATCTTTCTCTTTGCCTGTGCATTAGTTACAGAGCCTCAGCTGGGTAAGTATCCCCAGTAATTGGAGGAGAGTTACTTCTGTGACCGTCCCAGACTCAGAGTGCCACCCTTTGGGTACACTAGTGTCACATGATATTTTACAGTTGTCAGATATTCTGCAGTATAGTATGGATGCAGCTTTTCTGTTTTTCCTGTCTTATGTGATTAAAGCTTATAGGAAACCAGGACAGATTGGCTCCATGGCTTTAGTTTTATTGTTCCAGGAACAGCCAGGGTCTTTATACTGCAGGAGGTATGGTGGTAAGGAATTGTACTTTACATGTTGCTTATTTGAGATCCACTTGTCCCTGTGATAAATTGCTAAACCAAGACTGTATTTCCTTATATTGTCCACCTGTAGAAGTATGAATGCTCCTGACAGTACACACCCCCCTGATGAATAATGCATGTTCTTATTTACTGCAAATGAGCTGAAATGAAACAGAATTTGTTGTGTGTCTGAGTCAGCGGGGTGCAGATGGTGCATGCAGTGGCTGTGTAGAAAGGTGTGTATGCACCAGCTAAGGGTATAGATTTGGGTATGGACAGTAGGGATCCCAATACCATGGGAGCACTTTTAACGTTTACTGGGAGCACTGTTAATGTAACAACTTAATGTATACCGCTTTGCTGCTGAGCCGTGAGCTACCAAACAAATTTTGTTATTTCTGATAAAATGACAACAATAAAGTCTCTCTCTCTCTCTCTCTCTCTGTTTGGGGAGGGGGGGCAGGGGGTTTGGGACTGATTGGGTCCCTACTTACATAAAAACCAAACCTATACCCTTGGCCCATCTATTGCTCTGGTTGTGTGTTACAGTGACGCAGATGTAATGAGGGAGGTGTTGCAGTTTTTATTGCATCCTGGACCTTATTACAAAGCTGACTTTGAAAATGAGGCTAGGTCTGTGGGGGCTGAGAGCAAGGGCTTTGGGTTTTGGTCTGTCAGATAACCTTTCTAAGGCTTCTCTGTTTTAAGCTGAACATCCCTTAAGTTATTTTCCATGACATTTGAAGGATTTGTGAAAACCTGATTGGCTGTATTAGAATTTCTTTTTCGTATCTCACGAATAGCGTGTGTTGTGTAAAAATAGCAAAGAAGAGAAGATGTCCTCCAAGAACAATTCATGGTTACTAAATCACAGGCTCACAACACTATTGTATGGATATGGCAACAGTGACATCCAGCATTAGCCAACACCCCCTCCTTTTGTCTGTCCCTACAGGTACTCTACCTATCCCTACACCATCCTGGCAAGGTGTGGCATCTCCCACCCCAAACCTTTACCGTTCTATGGAAATATGTTCCTGTTTCGGCAGGTGAGAGGTTGAGATAAAACAGGCCTGCTGCTGGCCACAGTTAACCATGACTAATCATGATTAACTATGACTAACCATGACTTACCTTGATTAACCATGATTGACTGCAGCTAACCTTGACTAAACATGTTTAATTGTGACTGACCATGATGGAACACCTGGAAACTGGAAGTTTTTACTATGAGATTAAAGTTCATTTCAAAGAAATATTGTTATGCAGTGTCTTAGGAATTAAAATAAAAATTGATTTAAACAATCTGAGTGAAGTTCATCTGTCAGTTTATAGGGATGGACTAAAATGTCTAAAAATGTCAGAAAACAGGCAGAATCTGATTCGATGATGCATAAAGCATGGCACTGTTGATTTGCATGCATGCATACCTTCATAAATTCATGCATATGTGCACACACATACATTCACACATACAAGGGCAGAAATGCACCCTGGTCTTAATCTGCACAGTTAACTGGCGTCACTCTCAAGAGGCTCGGTCAGCTGGCTTTCTGATTTACCAAGATGTCACACCCCCTAAATTAAAAGCCAAAAAAGCTCCTGATTTTATACTGGGTCGGTATTTAGCAGGTGGGTGATGCAGGAGCTGATAGTAGCAGTTGAAAGTTTCCTAGACAGAGGGACTGATTACAGTACTGGGGTTCAGGTGGAGGGTGGCGATGGCTTTTGTCAGCATGGCTGGTCTTCATTAGATCTCTTTGTTAAAGATGACTCAAAAGTAATTACTTTTGATACCTTGCACTCATTAACTAGATTACTTATATTGAGAATTGCCTTCATGATGAAAAGGTGCAGAAAAGAGAGGAGGTGGCCTCGTAAAATTGCTAGATTAATACTGAGAACATGCCTCTTTATTAATATTAATCTATTTTCAGAGCAGCACAGGAAGCTGAATGTCATGGTGAGGGCAGCCTGCTTCTCGCTGCCGCTCTGATGAGGTGTGGAGGCAGCTTTGGAGGAGTGACTCCGAGTGCTAGGGTCTGGGGCATTCTCCTCCTTGAAGGTTGTCACATGAGGTGTGCTCACATCACTGGAACTTTTTTTCTGGAACCTGAACCTTTTTCTGGAACCAGAGACTTTTGTCGTGTTCACACAACAGGAACTCGGCCCGATTGTAATTCATCGGATGCAGTTCCTGAACCCTTTTTTAGTACCTACTCCAGAATAGGCACTTCAAACACAAACTATGGGGGAGAAACTTGCAGTAATAAATTTGCTGAGTGGTTGACCACAAACACCAGCGCATTACATGAAAGTGCAGAAAAAGAGATGTAGTTGAGCAAAAACTGAGCAGATTGATTTTTTTTTATTCCCCAATTACATTTAATGCATCAGTTAATACACTTTTTTGCTTGTGTTTCCATATTTATGCATTGGAAAATTTGATCACTAACCAGTTTACTTTTGTGTAATATCATTGGTGCTGGTGGTAAAACGCTTATCCAGTGCTTATTAATGTCACATCATTTTTTATTCTGTATAAAACGAAAGATGGATCTGCTGGCTAGATTTAATAAGAATCATGAACATGTTGTGGGTCATATAAGTATTGTCATGACAGAAACACTTGCAAAACAAGAAGGACATTAAAAACCCCCCAAAAGGGTTCTTTTTAGGTTAAGAAGAGATGGCAAGTCTAGCAGGCAAACAGAGGTTGGGTCAGAAATGAGGCGGTCTCTGTAACAGACTGGGGATCAATGGGAGAGGGCCGGGGAAGACGGGGTCTCCGGAGACTGGAGGGCAGGGACAGGAACCGGACGGAAGGATGAGGCAAGACTGGTGCCATGAGCAGGAGCAGAGCGTCATGACTTGGCCAGGCTAGGACCCAAGCTGTAGGGAGAGAGAGAGAGAGAGAGAGAGAGAGAGCTCGGTATGTCTCCTACCATGGAACAATACCTCGCACCGTGTGTGGGTCGAGAGTAGGGCTGGGTATTGTGACCAATTCGGCGATTCGATTCGATTCTTATTTTTATGGTTTCGATTCGATTCGATTTTGATTCGATTCGATTCGAT
>JAODLC010000065.1:29215319-29225832 GCA_026781145.1 Hippopotamyrus pictus | reverse complement strand
AGATTCACTTTGGAATCACTTTTCTCAGAAACATGAGAGTGTGCTACGCAAACAGGCAGAAGCCAGAGCAAAACGCGAGCAAGTGTTATATGGTTGTAGCATATCAAGTCTATAAAGTAAATTAAAGTATAAAAGCCTATAAAGTAATTGTTCTGTTCTGACTGGCAATGTTGCTGTTGCTCATATTTCTTTACGACATAAGGCTTCGGTTTAAAGTGACATTTGTTAGGCATGCAGATTATTTGTCCTTCTTTTAAATTGGAGCGTGGAGCGATTTGACTAGAGCGGGAGGAAATTTTAGTGGAGCGAGGAGCGGAAATTCTCACCGCTCCGCACCGCTCACATGCTCTGAGGCTGACCAATAAAGAACTCTCAGACAGAGCCATTAAGTTATCCTCTTTATTTCCCTGCATTTGTAACCATAAAAATGCTAATCTAGTTTATCGTTAGACTATTTGCTAAACCAGCGATTCTCAACCCATGGGTCAGCAAGTTCTGAAAGAGTCGCGAGGTAGAGTTGGAAATGTAAGCATTTTAAAACTAGCAAGCTCCTATGCTGATCCACGATCAGATTTCCCAGCCCCAATCCTCGAATTAACCTATGTAAACGGGTCTTGGGTCTGCAAATGCTTAGAGCAAAACTAGTGAACAAAAAGCCAAACCACAGATGCTTAATTTAAAATTCACTGACACATCCAATCAGATTTGTGCAATAGGCATCGATTGGTAAAAACTGCAGATCATATAATTAATTTAAACCTACACTTGATATTGGGTCATGACTGAGCTGGCATGGTAAAAATTGGGTCACGGTGCAAAAAACGTTGAGAACCACTATGCTAAACTACAGAAAATATATACTTGACTTGGCTGGACCAAATTGCAGCAATCCTCTCAAACAAAACCTAATTCCATATACCTTGGGGTTGTTTTTTTACATCTATATTTTAATGATTGCATGACTACATGATCTGGTTCAGATGGACAGTCAAATCTATTAATTCATCTGTTTTGCAGATATACTTGTGCATCGTAGGATGGCGATCGACCAGTAGCCCAACCCAGGAAGCAGATGGTAAAGCTCGCAGACACCCTGGATTACATGCCTGTAGAACCTTAAGGATGCAAGGTAAAACTGCCAGTCTGAAGCAAAATAAAAGTACAGTAATCAAGATTCAGCTAGCTAGAAAAAAGTAGTCACGTATTATGTGACATTCAGCCGGCTGGAACCGGGTGGTTGAGGACCTGAAAAGCCACAGAATTTTAATGCTGTACTCTGCTGTCCTATGTCACTCGATACCCACCTCTGGGTATCAGTACAATAGAGCCCCACATCTGCATTATTATTCACTATATTTGTATCCAACTTATACAACTGCTCTTTTAATTACATGGCGCTATATTTTCAAAAATGTAACCCCCCATTATTTTTTTCTGTTAGTAACTGATGTGATTAAATGGGAATCACCACCACAGTTCAAAAACAGCTTGTCTCATAGTTCCTTAGGCTTATATACATTTTCAAAGTAATCACTATTTCAAATAGCTTTGAAGCAATAACATTTTTGTAAGAATCTAAGTACTTTTCTAATGTAGATTTTAAAACTAATACTTAAAAAATAATGCTATAATGAAGACATCCCTTGAGCAAAACAGTTACAAACATAATCCAAAGAAGGTCCAAATTTGAACAACATTCAAATATGTGCACACACACAAACATGCACGCACGCACGCACCCGTACTCATATCTTTGAGGGGACAGCTGTTCATTTCTTTGGGCAAAGCCCTAATTCCAACACTTCTAACCTTAATCCCTATCAAACCCTAACCTTAACAACCAGTAACAAAACAAAATACAAGTTTTCTGGCATTTTTATTTTTGTTTTTCATTGCAGTCACAGATTTTTATAAAACTGAATTTCCCCTAGTGGGGAAGTCAGAAACTTTTTGGGACATACCTGCTAAGTTGTGTTTTTGGGACATACCTGTTAAATTATCAGAATCTATTATCTAGATCTAGATCTATTATCTATACCATTCGGTGTCACTATATGACAACACAATATAGGCTATATATAATTTATGACACGTTAAGCAACGCCTATTTCTAAGCGGTGCCATCTAATGTAAAATAACACTCAAAATAACACTCAGAATATCTTGTACTTTGTCATATCAGGTCCATAATTTGAACTAGTGGCAAAACAGAAACAACATGTTAGAGATTGTTGACACCTCATGCGTAGAAATTTCAACAGCACCTTAAAGCCTCTTATTGTTCATAAGTCACTATCAAGGAGTCAGAGTCAAGTCCGAGTAACGAGTTGCAAGTAGAGTCGGAAATCAATTTAAGAGCGACTTGAGTCCAAGAAACTTGAGTCCCCATCTCTACTATGAAGCACCTTGAGACCTGGGCTCTGATTCTAAACTCTGACAGCTGATGAATGCACTTTCTTGTGTAGCTTGTGAGGCAGTTCTTGTAGGGGGAAATGAATGAATTAGCCAAAAAAACCCCCTCTTTCAATAAATAAATAAATAATTTGGCCATCTGGCCCTTATAGCAGTTGCGTAGCTAAATGATTAATGGATGACTTGCAAGGATTACCTGGTGAAAATCTCAGCTATGTGAGCCTTATTCTTAGGTTCTAATGCACGCCAAACAGAAAAGCTCATGTCTGCTTTCGAGAAGGTTAACCTTTTGCATCCCATTCATAGGGGCCAATTACAAACATGAATTTTCCTGGGTGTATGTCCAAGCCAGACAGCTGAAATTAAGGAGTGGAAATTATCTGTTGATTGGTAGCCATAAGCACTGAAGACGCAGAGAAAAAAGAAATGGATCAACAGCCACATCATCTTTTAAAATTGTAGAAATTGTCATTAAACTAGGTAAAATGATGTTGGTGGTGTGGCAGTACTTTGAGCACTTAAAAGTCCCAAGCTTTATTAAACATAAGGATATGCCAAATTTATACAGATTACTAACATTTTAGGTGCACTACCAATCTGCTTACCAACTTGTCTGCATAAGTAAATCTTCAAATAGTACTGAAATTCTGGCATCCAGATAAACGGTTTCATCTAAAGCCCTGGTGATTATTGAGCATGCGCCATATAATTGTGAGTGCATCACCAAGTGAAATCGTGTAGCCCTACCTTGACTGACGGATAGACTGCTGTGCAATCTGCGATTTGTAATGCCATTAATGTGTGCGCTATATACTGGAGGGCCAGTTCTGATAGATTTAAGATTTTATTGCACAGGCTGGATACAATATCACGGGCTGGATGAGGCCTGTAGGCCTTGAATTTGACACCTGTGATCTACACTATTTTCTAACTTTCACAGTTCAAGTTTGCTGACTTTTGTACACGTAACCTAGATGACCTACTAAAAATGACATGAACATTACACAAACAATCCAAAAAGTTTTTTTCTGGGAACCCACTGAAAACAGGGAAACGAACAGCACTTACGGTGTACAGCTCATTTAAAACTTTCATCAAGTCCTCCTGGAGCTGAAAGACGATCTCCTTACTCTGGAAACAGAGAGAACCATATTACAATGAATGCATCAATTGGAATCAAAATACATATACAACAGTCATTTGACAACAGGCAAATTAAAATAAAAACTGGGCAGTGGACAACTTTTATTTTGAAACAATCAATGCGTGAAATGCAGTTGAGCCCATGATCCTTAGTCAAAATGTCATCTAATCAGATCACATTCTCCAGACCTATTCTTTCATTGGCCTTCACTATGGCATCTAATAGTTAAGTAGTATTTTAGTAGGTATGGGAGAATCCTGTGATCTCTCTCCTTATGCCCCAACTCTGGCCTAAAACTCTGTTATTGGTCTTAATTTGTAGAGATTTAGTCTTATGCTCCACTTATCTTGATAACCCACTTAAATCAGCACAGATATCATAAAAGCAAGCTGAAAATGAATCGACCAAGAAAACAATTCAGTGGAAAGGAACCCCACTGATCCAGTACTAACCCATAAACCCAGCATAAAGCATGTGCTGTTAAGCATCTCTTATCACACCTCACCTTTAAGGCCATTTCATTAAGCAGTCAATGACAAAGCAATAATGTGGTTTTCTTTGTATACAGACAGGCTGAAACACTGATACATTTCAGATACATCACTTCACTAACCAAAATTCATCACATGAACAACAAAGTACACGCATACAGAGTTTTAATCCTTCCCGCATTTTATGTGCATAAAGATAGCATCTTCTCCCTGGGTTTGCAGGAGCTTCCTTGGGGTACTCTGGGCTATAACATTTGAAAAATGTGGTGCCTCTGAATCGTATTATGTGTGTGCGGATCATGTATATATTACATATATATTAATACAGAATAATCTTCCGCAAGATACAGTAATCTCCAAACTCAGATTAACCACCTTTCCTGGCCACAGACAATCTCCGACAATCAATTGTAATCAAAAGGGGTAAATTGTGATTTTCTTCTGCACCTGTGTCTTGTAGCTCTTGTGGCATGTACAACGTAGATTCTCCTTCGAACATTGCTGACAGCACTGTATGCCAGAAGTGAATAGTCACAGTAAAGTTGGAGGACAGGATGTGCGCATTGGAAGGGTACATTAGTACCTTAAGTGAAGATTAACCAGACTGAGGGATTTTTAGATACAGCTCAACTGGAGCACATAGCCAGCTTAGATCTGGCTGTAGTCCCTTGTTCCTCGGAGCCTCACCAGCAACCAGCACAGGCAAGCCTTGGGTCACGATCAGACATAGTCCTAGGAGTTCTGAGCCGAGAGCTTTTGCACGCCAGTCAGCTGTTGCACTTAGCAACAAGTTCTCTGCTCTCAGCAGTTTGTCTGCCATAGTGGAAAAGGTGCTCATGATTGGAGACTTGATAGTCAGAAATGTTAGAGTTGGCTTATTAAACAGCTGCATGAATAAGCAGGTGTACTATATAGCGTATAGTGAGAGAAAGCTTGGCAGTGAAGGGCAGCAACCCACAGTGATGCCCATGGAGTTGGGGGTTAAGGACCCATAGACGTGACTCTTCTGTCATGGCCAAGCTCCAAATCTGCAAAGTGCCTAACCAATTTAAAGTAGCAGTAATTAGACCTCTATTGAAGAAACTAAGTTTGGATCCACAGGAGCTCAGCAATTACAGACCTGCCTGCAATATACCATTGTTTTGGAGAAGATAGTCGCTACTCAACTTCAGTCATACTTCAAGAGACACAACATACAGGATGGATTCCAGTCGGGCTTCTGCCAGGGACACAGCACTGACACTAAAGTCATAAATGATAACAATGGCAAATGATGCTGGTAATGTGACTGTGCTAATGCTAGTGCAGCCTTTGACATGATTGACCATTTTACTCTGTTATAAAGACTTGAATTTGATTTTGGGTTGTGTGGAATGATGTCAAAGTGGTTTAAATCATATCTGACTATTCAATATCAATATGGTCAAATGTTAAAAAACTGTACTGCCATCAATGCCACTGGTCAAAACTGAGTATCACAGGGATCAGTTCTTGGACCTTTATTGTTTTTTCGCGCACCTGAGAAGAGGGACCCTCTTCTGACACTGGAGGAGGAGTCTCGTCAGGCAGATAGGACGCAAGGCTGTATTTGACTGGCTTCAGGAGAGAGATGTGGAAAGTAAGGTAGATCCTATATATTCGGGGTAATTACAACCTCACCGACACCATTCCCACCCTCCGAAGGATACGAAAGGGTCCTATATAGCGAGCAGTGGGCTTACAACATCCCGGGATCCGGAGGTTCATGGTAGACATGCACACTTGTTGTCCCACTTGATACGGAAATCCAGAACGCCTGTATTTATCCGCGTGAGTCTTGAACCGGTCAGCTTGAGTGCAGAGGGCGTTCTGGATGCATTGCCAGGCCTGTCTGCTCTCCTGAAACAAGGTTTCAACTCGGGGCACAGTTCCTGGAGGAGCGTCCCATGGGAACAAGGGAGGCTGAAATCCCAACACACATTGAAAGGGAGTTAGTTTTGTTAATGGACTCACCCGAGAGTTAAGGGAGTACTCCACCCACAACAGATGGGATGACTAACTGGAGGGATCAGTTCGGCAGAGCAGTTGGAGAGCCTTGGACACCTCCCTGTTTGTACGTTCTGCAAGACCATTTGACTGGGGATGGTAAGCAGAGGTGAGACTGAGGGATACTTTAAGTTTGGTACAGAACTCCCAAAAGACTCGGGAGGCAAATTGTGGTCCTCGATCGGATACGATTTCTTCAGGTATGCCTGTGAAGTGGAAGAGCTCCTGAACAAGGACTGCAGAGAGTTCTACAGCGGTGGTCTTACCAGAGGAACGAGGGAGGTCAGTGATAAAATCCATCACGATGTGCGACCAGGGTCTGGAGGGAACAGGCAGGGGTTGGAGAAGACCCACGGGACTCGAGTTAGTGGACTTGCACCTAGCACAATCAGGACAACTCTCCACAAAAGCCTGCACATTTTGACGCTACCCGGGCCACCAATACCGGCGGGCGACGAGGAGTTGTGTAGCAGATATTCCAGGGTGACCAGTACCAGGCTGTGAATGAATCCATCATAGCAATTCGGGTCGATGCGGACGAGATACATACAGTAGACCAGGTGGGCAGCCTGAAGGTGGTGTTCGGCTCTCGTTCTCCATCCTGATAGTCTCTTCTAATCCCCAGGTGATGGAGGAGACAAAAAAAGATGGGCTGAGGATGGGGTAGGCATGGTCTTCACTCTCTGGGGAATCAAACTGTCTGGACAGAGCATCTGCTTTTAGATTCTTTTTTCCTGGCAGGTAACTTACCCGGAAGGAGAAACGGGCAAACCACTGCGCCCACCCAGCCTGGCGGGAGGTGAGCCGCTTTGCGGACTGGAGGTATTCTTGGTTGCGATGGTCTGTTAACACCACAAAGGGGTGTCGGGCCCCCTCTAGCTAATGCCACCACTGTTCCAAAGCTAGTTTGATGGCAAGAAGTTCTCGGTCACCCACCTCATAATTCCTATCTGTGGCAGTTAGCTTCCGTGAGTAGTAAGCGCAGGGGTGTCGATGTCCCGTTTCGGGGTTTCTCTGAATCAGGACGGCCCCTATCCAGCCTCAGACGCATCCACCTCCACCTCCAAAGGGAGCTCAGGTCGTGGTTGTGTTAGGACCGGGGCAGTACAAAAGGCTTGCTTCAGGCGGGTAAAGGCTTTTTCGGCTTCTGGTGTCCAGGGGAGTTGGGTAGGCTGTCCGTGAGTGAGAGAGGTGAGGGGTGCTGCAATCCGGCTGTAGTTCCTAATAAACCTCCTGTAGAAGTTAGCAAAACCAAGGAAGTGTTGCAGTTCTTTAAGAGTCCTGGGTTGAGGCCACTCACATATAGCTGTGATCTTCTGGCTGTCCATGGCCACCTCTCCCAGCTGGATGATGTACCCCAGGAACTTTACCCTCGTTTGGTGAAACTCATACTTCTCTCCCTTTGCGTAAAGGTGTTGATCCCTTAGTCTCTGCACTTGTCATACATGCTGTACGTGAGCCTGCTTAGAAGGTGAGTAAATTAAGATGTCATCTATGTAGACCACAACGAACTTATGAAGCATGTCCCGGAATACATGATTCATAAAGGACTGGAAGATGGAGGGGCTGTTAGCTAACCGGTAAGGCATGACGAGGTACTCGAACTGCCTCCTACTGGTAATAAAGGAGGTCTTCCATTCATCACCGGCACGAATTCTCACCAGGTTATACGCATAGCGCAGATCCAGCTTTGTGAAGATTACTGCCTCTCTTAATCGTTCTAAGGAGGACGGAATTAAGGGAAGGGGTTCTGTCCTCTTAATAGAAATAGCGTTCAAGGCCCGGTAATCCACCACTGGTCGAAGCCCTCCCTCTTTCTTCTTGATAAAGAAGAAGCTGGCCATCACGGGTGAGGTAGAGGGCTGGATTATTCCCTGCTTGAGTCCCTCCCAGATGTAGGTTTCTAAGGATTCCACCTCCTGTAGAGAGATAGGGTACAACCTGCTACGTGGTAGAGTGGCCCCATCTAGTAGGTCGACAGAACAATTGCAGTCCCGGTGCGGGGGGAGACTGAAGGCTCTTTCCTTACTGAAGACATCTTTGAAGTCTTGATATTCCTCAGGAATTAAGTCGAGGTTCTCCGGTTCCGGACTCTCCACCCCTGTAGCTTTACAGGGAAGAGACATACATTCTCGCAGACACCGATCTGACCAAGCAGTAATCTCCCCAGTCCGCCACTCTAGATGAGGATTGTGCTTTCGCAACAGAGAGATAGATAATACCGCTTTCGTCAAATTGACAGGTTGGGTCAAAGGTCACAAAGGTCACATAAATCAAAAAGTGACAGGTCTGGGCTGTGAGCTAGGTGACGTCACGACGTTATGAGAAGGGGCTGTTTTTTTCTTCTTTTTTTAAAAAAGAGCCAGGTGACGTCATGACGTTGGGGGCTGTATTTTAAAAAAATCATTATTTATTTATTTATTTGTTTGTTTGTTTGTTTGTTTATTTATTATTATAATATAGTTTATTATTATTATTATTATTATTATTATTATTAATAATAATAATAATTATTATTATTATTATTTATCATTTATTATAATTATTTATTATTTTATATTATTTTATTTTGAGGAGAGAAGTTTCATCAGTGCTTATGAGTGGGGTTTCTTCGCCGCCGTGCTATGAGGGTGCCGAGTACGGAGCTGAGCACTGGAGGTGAGCGGGTCGGTTACCTGATGGAGTGTGAGCGTACGGTGGGTCTGGTGCGGTACTGTGGTAAGGTCCCGGTCGGTCCGGCGGAGCGTGTAAATGTTGTTGTACTTGGAGAATCCGCAAAGGACTCGGAGATTGTGAGAGCGGCGGCGGCGGAAATGTCAGAGAGCTGTGAGCTGAGAGCTGTGCTGCGCGAGTCTGAAAGAAATTCTGAGAGAATGAGACTCTGGGAAAAAATGTGACTCTGGGGAAAAAATGATAAAGTTGGAGCTAAGAATGAGAGGAGGAGGTGGGTCTGGGAAAATGGGTCTGACGTTATCGTCGTCCAATAAAAACGCTTAGCACCAGCAGCAGTTTGGGGGTGTGTGAAAGCCGACACCCCCCTGCAGCAGCAGATTGCCCTTGTGTGGTAGGGTTTTTTTTTTTTTTAAACTTGTTTCAAGTTTGTGTTTTTCCTCATGCAGCTGTTGTATTACATCAGCGTAGGTCAAATCCCAGTCAAATGTATGGGCCCACACATCAAATTGGACATTTTGTCTTACAGTAAATTTTGTTTGAAGTTTTGGTTTTTCTGATACAGCACCCCGGGTCAAACTGTAATTGGGCCACACATCAAATTGGACATTTTGTTTTCCAGTATATTTTGTGTGAAGTTTTGGTTTTTCTAATAGGGCCGTAAATTACATCCCGCTAGGTCACCCTGGGTCGAGCTTATCGTCCGCGTGTGCAAGTAGAAACACAAGGTAAAAGAAAAATTTACATGAAATAGACCTAATTAAGAAAATGAGCTAATCATAAAAAAACCTGACAGGTCGTATATTTCTCCTTAAAGTATCCAAAGAAAAACCTAAAAAGTTGCTAAAACGATCGCAACCATCAGCAGATACTTGTTACGTACCAGTTTTGCTCCTTTGGTAAAGAAACACAAGTACCCCACTGGAAAAAGAAAACTACACCAGACTTTCATAGAGTGAGTATATTATTTCTTTTAAACGTGTTTTATGATAAACGCTATACATTACAATAATTATCATTTCTAATTTATTTTTTAGAGATTATTCTGTCTTTTTCTACCAAAGATGGTGTGGATAGAAAGCTCGATATAGTGAGTATATTATTTCTTTTATACATGTGATAAACGCTATACATTAAAAATAACTTATTCTAATAATAGGTATTCTCTGTTTTTTTTTTTCTTTCTATGTACGAGATCGGACAATAGAAAATCTACGAGAGACCTGAATCAGCAGATATGGACGGAGCATCACCTACGGCTATACCCAAAGCCTTATTAAATTAAATAGACAACATCAACAATGCTAATAATAATAATAATGAAAATGATGTGGTTTATCAACACGACTTGCCACCACCACCGCCTATACCGGAAGCCTTATTAAATGAAATAGACATCATCAACAATGCTAATAATAATAATAATAATGAAAATGATGCGGTTTATCAAAACCACTTTGCTCAACACGACTCGCCACCCGCGGCGTCTGGTGAAGCCAGGGTCCAAGAGCCCTGTTTCCTTCCATCCTTTGAGACATTAACAAGCATGTTAAATGAAAGGGGCTCTGAAGCAGAAGCAGGGCTCCCCCCCAGCGACGAGGTCGCACGGTCCCTCGCGGATTCTGAACTGTGGGAGGCCTTTTCGGACGCAGAATTTCTTCTCAATGCTGAGGAGATTGAAAATGACTTGGGGCTGGGGTTGGGAGAATTTGAAAATGCCGATGTTGAACAGGAAGGTGCTGGTGGTGTTGGTGACGTGGATCCCCAGCCT
>JAODLC010000065.1:29047200-29058650 GCA_026781145.1 Hippopotamyrus pictus | reverse complement strand
TTTGGATTTTTACAACATTATTGTTGAAATACACAGTCCTGAAAAAGGGACGTTTCTTTTTTTGCTGAGTATATATACTTTATTGGTACAAAGTACTCTTGGACACTGGTTCCTACATAAACAGACACACACAGAACTCACCAGCCCTCTTTAAGTGGAACCAGACATCGCGCAGAGTCCAAACCATGTGCTTCAGCTGGAGGAGGAAGGAGAACAGGCGGTTGTACTTGTCCATGCAGCTGTCGGTGATGATGATGTTCAACGGCCAATCCACCTGTGGGACAAACACAGAAACGGGTAGAATCAGATCAGCACAATAGACCTATGACCTTGGCTGGACTGGGCCACTGAGGGTCAGCCACCTCACCTTGTAGCACAGCTCCAGGCACTGCAGCGCATCAGGGGCGTGCGGGTGGAAGCGCTCGGGGAGGAAGCGTAGGGCAAAGGTAAAGTTGGCAGCCAGAGCGTTGCCCCCATGCAGGCTGTACTGCAGGGCCTTGCTAAGGATGGAGTTCAGTACCAGGGGTGTCAGGAGCTCCCCAGGAGTCTGGCCACAACTCAGCTTGGGAGAGAAGTGTGATGGGGGAGAGGTGTGACAGCAGAAATCCCATAAAAGAAAGTATCCAAGAGGGTAGGGGTCCAATACTCATCATTTCGAATAATAAACTTGAAAAAACTGCCTCTAATTTCAACATTTCAATCTGTTTATACTAAATGAGGTTATTGTTTCAGGAAAATATTCAGATTTTAGTAGCTAGGCCAAGCAGATCTTTTTCAGGGATTTGAATAGCTAAGTTAAGCCAAAATGACCAATGACTCACTGCACTTACTCAATCTCTACATGGCACCAATGTGCTCCAGTCTCACCTTTTCAAACAGCAAATCACTGAGTGACTGAGCAAACTCGCCGTCCTCCATGAGCAAGAAGTGCCTGAGGGCCTCGAAGTGGTGCTCCACCTCCAGCTCCACAAAGAAGTAATCCACCACGGCTTTGTTTACCAGGGACACGCTGCAGATGGATATATGCTGAAATGAAGCTGTCAATGATGGCAGCAACCCAAAGCTGGCCCTCTAGAACGCTCTACCTGCTCTTCATAGACAGGAGGAATGTGTGACTACACATTTACGCAACTCAGAATGGGAATATCTCTACATTTTTAATACATATGCTGCCGACACACTTAGGCACATTAATAATAAGCACCTGTTTAACATGCCCACCCACCAGTGGTCTGTGAGGCCGTAAATACACACCAACTGTTTACTAGACACTTCTCTCAACAAATCTTCAATTATTTCCCACACATTATGCACACATCTCATAGCTGACCTTTGATTACCACTGTACAGCTTCGTCTAGTCTGTCTAAATGTTACATTTCCTTCTCTAACTCAAAGGAAGTGACTCCTTTCTAGAGAAAAACTGCCTACTGTGGCCCTACCAAATATGGCCTTCTAATCATCCCCTATATCTAACTGGTGAATTCTCTACTGCCCCTTCACCACCTTAGCTGCTGTGTATTGAGTGTACTGGATAGGAAACCACAGTTTAGCATGCTTTAGTAGCATATTTCCTACTTTCCAAGACCCTGTTGTTTCACCCTAAGGTCCCAAATTAGGGTTAGCACACTGAGGTTAGGGTTAGGGTTGGAAAAAGTATGGCATCTTCAGGCATCAACATCAGGCATGTTTTATGACAGTTCTGCTCTCCCGTAGGATAGGAAACCACAGTTTAGCATGCTTTAATAGCATATTTCCTACTTTCCAACACCCTGTTGTTTCACCCTAAGGCCCCAAATTAGGGTGCCACAAAGTGGATGTGACTGAAGTGGCTCCACATTGCTTTTGCTTTGGGTGTTTTGAAAAGTCATAGATGTCGCGTTCATTCATCATCATCATCATCATCATCATCACCACCATCCGCTTGTCCGGGGTACGGGTCGCGGGGGTAGCAACCTCAGGAGGGACACCCAAACTTCCCTCTCCCCAGCCACCTCTACCAGCTCTTCGGGGGAGATATAATATATAGATATAATATATAAGATATAATCCCTCTGGCTTATCCTAGGTCTGCCCCAGGGCCAGGTAGCCGCCCAGAAGGCAACCACACCAGGTGTCCAAACCACCTCAACAGGCTGCTTTTGACATGGAGAAGCAGCGGTTCTACTCCAAGACTCTCCCAGATATCCAAACTTCTCACCTTATCTCTAAGGGAGTGCCCAGACACCCTGCGGAGAAACCTCATTTCGGCCGCCTGTATCCACAATCTCATTCTTTCGGTCACTACCCACAACTCATGACCATAGGTGAGGGTGGGAACAAAGATGGACCAATAGATCGAGAGCTCAGTTCTTTTTTTGGCCATAACTAACCAGTTAAGTGCCTGTAAAACTGCAGACCCCACTCCCATCTGTCTGTCTGTCCAGCTCTCGATCTCCTCTACCATCACTCATGAGCGAGACCTAAACTCCTCCACTTAAGACAGTACCTCCTCCCTGACCGAAGAGGGCAATCCACCCATTTCTAGCTGAGAACCATGGACTTGGACGTGCTAATCCTAAATGGACTGCATTTATATAGCACTTTTTACCAAAGCGCTTTACAATTATGCCTCACATTCACCCATTCATACACACATTCACGCACCGGTGGCGGAGGCTACCATGCAAGGCGCCAACCAGCTCACCGGGAGCAATTTGGGGTTCAGTGTCTTGCTCAAGGACACTTCGATGGGGTCAGGAGGACCCGGGGCTCGAACCTGCAACCCTCCGGTTGCCGAACGGTAGCACTACCTCCTGCACCACTATCACCCCTCATCCTCATTCCCACTGCTTCGCACTCGGCGGCAAACTGCCCCAGAGCACGCTGAAAGTCCCCAGCAGATGAAGCCAACAGGACCATGTCATCCGGTCAGAGCACCTCGGAGAACCCGGTCGTAAGCCTTTTCCAAGTCCACAAAATACATGTAGAGCAAACTCCCAGGCTCCCTCCAGTACCCTTGCAAGGATATAAAGCTGGTCCAGTGTTCCACGGCCAGGACAAAAAACACATTGTTCCTCCTGAATTTAAGATTCCACTATCGACCTCACCCTCCTCTCCAGTACCCTGAAATAGACTTTCCCAGGAAGGCGGAGAAGTGTAATCCCCCTGCAGTTGGAACACACTATCCAGTCTCCTTTCTTAAACAAGGGGAACACCACCCTGGTCTGCCAATCCAGCGGTACTGTCCCTGACCTCCACGCACTGTTGAGAAGGTTCATTCATTTATTCAGAAATTAAAAACACTTTACTTCTTCCATCATACCTCATTTTAGCCATAACTGGATCTTATCATATCTAATTAAAGCATGCATGTATGTTTTTATAGTGTAATCCTAGCAAATCCAGCGATACACATACTGGAACACACATGCACACGCAGTTACATTAAAGGGGACGCACCGTGTGATCAGTGGCGTGGTGACGGAGTGCTTCATCAATACAGGCAGAGACACCATCTCGCTGAGCTGCACAGCCGTGGCATCGGTGGACCTCCACATCGCTGGGGACCCTGGGAAGCCATAGGGGCCACGGATGATCTGCTGAAGCAGCTGAGAGTCATAGGCCGCTGCTGTGAAGGAGTGAAAATGTAGAATCAGTTTAGTGTAATGTCTTTGTGGGTTTGAAGCAAGATTTATATTTACATTTACTTTGTTTAGCAGGAAATTGCACATTATGAGCATAATGTTATGTCAAGGAGTCAACTCGGTATAGGTAGTGTAGTAGTGTTGTAGTCAAGACCACCTAAACTGAGGCCAAGTCATTACCAAGACCAGAGTGTATCGAGACCAAGACAAGATCAAGACCAAGGCAGGGCGAGACCAAGACAAGACCAAGACCAAGGCAGGGCAAGACCACGACAAGACCAAGGCAGGGCTAGAACAGGACATGACCAAGGCCAAGGCAGGGCTAGACCAAGTCAAAATCAGAAACAGACTACATAACACAACACACTACAAAATGTGGAGCATAGGCACCATTTTGCGGTGAGGCAGTATGGCCTAAAATTTATGTCACAGTATAATTTGAACCATGGATGTTTTTTTCTTAAAACTTCAATATAAATGCTTCTGTACAAATGTAACATTTTTTCAAATAAGATGCACATTATTGGTTGCATTTGAACTTTGAAGCAGGATGTTTTACACCCAATCACAGTACTGTGTTAACCCTTTGAACTAGAGCCCTGCATTGGGAGCGGGATCCTGTGGGTCCGAATGCAAATCTCACGGGATTGGGCGGGATTAAGGTTGCTGCGGGCAGGAGCAACAGAGATAGCGGGCCGGATAAAAATAGACAGCGGGTCCCAAAATTGTTAGTTTAGCAGGATGGAGGATGCAGCTGAAGGGAGAATATAAAACAAAACTAAAATTGGGGAAATTGGAGATATGGAAAAACTTGTAATAATAAAAATTGTAACAAACAAAGAGGGTAAAGAGCTGAACTTTGTGTGTTGTCTGAAGTGCGGCAAAGCGCTAGTGTACAACTGGCCCAAATCTTTGCACATCTTGTTTAGATTCTGTTAGATTTGTATTTGCGATTCAAAGCTAAGAGATTTTCTAGGAATTTGTTTTTATTCAGTTCTTGTTCTAATGAAATATAACATGCAACGCATATAAACTTACTGCGTCGTGCGATATATCAGTTAATGGGCAGAGAGCATATTCGATTTTTGATCTTAAGTGTTTCACATCCTCTGTGAAAGAGCCAGTGAGTGCCACTAACCTAAAATATTTTATTTTTTACTTTATAAATATATTTTCATAAATTTTTTTTTACTTCATAAATGTATTTTCCGGGAGCGGGCACGAGTGACAGAGACGGCGGGCGGGAATCGTGAGTAATTCAACGGGAGTGGGCGATAATGGTCAGAAATTCAGCGGGAGTGGGCAGGAGCGGGATTAAAAAAATAGTCCCACGCAGGGCTCTACTTTGAACCCTATCCATTTTTGAACGTTTTTCTATCACTTTGGTTTCAGACTAATTACATTGCATGTACATGAGTTAGCTGCATATACTCGTACTTTATGGTTTTGTTTTCTGGACATTCTGGGCTACTCAGATATATCATAATTTGATGTGTAAATGCTGACACAGTCTTGATATCCTTAGGAAGAAAAACTACTTGCGCCTATTGAAATTTCTCAATTTTTACTCTACCTGATACAAAAATTTGCAGGCATTTCAAATCTTATAAATGTTGAGATTACAGTCTCTATGATGCGTGAATATTGGGTTTATTTGGGAACCTTTCTATGGCTTAGTATCGTGGAAGAATACAGTTCGTGCCAGACAGAAATGGAATATCTTTCATGAATATCTTTGCATTCACTTGGCAACTTGTTGAAGTTATCTGATAGACAGCAATGCATGGTTTTATATTAGTATATACACTAAGTGGTATAGAGCATTATAGATGAGACGAGGGGGCGTGGCACACGGAAGGAGCGGACGATCAGGGCAGGACAGGGGTAATGTTGGGATAATATCTTCATCATTTTGGAAGCCATTAAGAAAAAAATGCTCTTCTTGTTTTACCCTGTTCATTTTGTGATTAAATGCTAAAAAAAACAAAAAAAAAAAAAACATATTTAGGTGTAATTTTGGGGGGGCTGGGAACCAATTAATTGGTTTTCCATTATTTCTTATGGGAAAAATTCGATCGGAACTGGAACTTTTTAGGATTCGATCCGGAGTCCGGAACGGATTAAGTTTGAGAACCGAGGTACCACCATTACGCACAGCATTACTCTGGAATACTCTGCAACTTGAATTACCGGATCAAGTAAGTTCTCTTGATTGAAAAGATTCATGCCTGTTCCTTATACCTATCCAAAATTACGAACCTGTGATTAATTGGTGCGAAAATCAATGCATTTTGTGTTTGTCGGGTTCTCTGAGTTAACAAACTTATGAAAATTAAGTCATTATATAGATAAATACAGAGGCGTTTTGATGAGTGGTCTTGGCTGGTCTTGAAATAAAATCTCGAGTCCTCTATGTCTGAGACCGAGACAAAGAAAAAAAGTGGTCTCGATTACTGCAACACTAGGCATAAGTGCATCTAGGTAGAGCTTCCAATGAATGCCCAGGTACGTGTAGGCAGTTCTGAAGCAAGAGCTTCACAACATCATCTAATCATAGCAAGAATCCAATAAAATGTATTAGACAAAATGCAACACTGAGAGCATTCAGATCACATGGAGTGTTGTAAGCTTGTAAAGGTACTCCTGGAACAGATAGATTTTAATAGCCCGAAAATTTGCTTTGCAGTGAAGATGTTTATTCCTCTGGCAACTACATGCCGAAAGTAATTGAGTACAACGTGTAGGCCGGTACTGTTAGTGAGTAATGGAGGCTCCCACTAACTGAGGAGGTGGTAGTCATCTTGGTACTGCTCCACTGGGTACTGCGTAGCCAGACAGCGGAGGTAATCCTCTTCCTCTGCCTCCCCGCTCAGGATGCATGCAGACACTCCTTCAAGCATCTGGTGCTCCTTGGGGGTACCTGAGTCATTGTGTGTATAGACACACGAAAGACAGGACATAATTACAATCAATTTTCTTATTTAACCTGACATGTTTACAAGTTCCTAGAAAGGTTAAAGTGGAAATATATAATGTAAACAAAACTAAATTTAAATTTAAAATGTTAATCCAAAGGCAAAATACATAACAGTTTCAGGCCATACACATGACAACACTAATGTCAATCTATGAGCAAATGATTAGGATTCACAAAGTGCCTGTACTAAAGAAGGTTCTGGACATGTGCTTGGTGTCTTTCCAGCAGCATAATAATAATCATCATCATCATCAGAACAGTGCTGCTGGTTAATGTTTTTATGCTATATAGAAACTGCAGTAGGAACTTGGATTTCAAAGGGGCAGGAAATTTCTAGAAACCTTCCACAGGAAGTTAAGGTGGGGAAATATTCAGCTTGAGTGTATTTTGTCTATAATAATAAACAAGCAGAGCCGGACTGTTTCAGCGAGCTGTAGAACTCTGCCCAAACCGTCAGATACAGCAAAAAAAGTTAACCGCAAGTATAATATAGAATATGATAATATAGAATATGATAATATAGAATATGATAATATAGAATAAGTAGTGCATTTTGATACAGATGCTTATTTTGGAATGTTTTTACACACACAATTACTCACAAGCACTTGGTTATGCAATGATATCATAATTATCAGCATAAAGCTCAGTGTCTCACAATTCTGACGGCATATGCATGATTTCTGTCTATGTGTTATGAGTTGTTTTTAAACTCAGTCAATGCATTATGAGACGATCGGGTTCCAAAAGTTAAACTGTCAATGAAATTGTGTTAGCTAGCTTACATTTAGCATACCTGATTTACTGGCTAGCTAGCTGCTGTATAAACACATTTTGATTTACTATTTCCTAGTTAAATTTTAATACCATAGATAAAATATAACTAATATCATCAAAACTTATTTGACTGGATGTAGTCCTGGGCTCAAATGCAGCAGTGTGCTATAGTGTGCATTATTCTATTAATTACCTGTGCATGTGAGGGCGGAATGCACAGTGCAGGGTACAAATCCTGAATTTGCATTAAATTTGGTTGTTTTAACCAAGATTATGCTGCAAGATGTTTTTTCAACTACATTTAAGTTCTCTTAAATTTCCAGGTTTCCCATTAATTCCCATACAGTCACGTTAATCCCAATGGAAAGTTTCCAATTTCCCAATGGAAATTCACAGAATTTCCCTAGTAGGAACCACCCAAAGTTCCCCCTGTAAAATTTGATAAAGGGGGACTTTGAATCATTTATGCAAGCAGCCCCAGCCCCTTGTACCTGCACATGCCCAAAAATGTCCATTAATATAATTAGTTTACTTATGACAGGTTTTAGTGTAGAATTACATAGTTAAAAACTCTGCACAAGTTAAACCATCTTAAAGCCATACCAAATTTTGGGTTCTGAGCATCCAGGTCGACACTGGTCTCATCAAGGACAGCTGGAACTTGTACGGGCACGGTGCCTTTAAACACACAACTCACATCCAACACAGAATCCAATGAGTGTCTGTAAGCACTTCCAGGAAGTGGGGCCTGGACTGGCTCCGGGCCTTTAACCACACAGCCCACATCCAACACAGTGTCCGATGAGTGTCTGTAAGCACTTCCAGGAAGTGAGGCCTGGACTGACTTTGGGTCTGTAACCACGCAGCCCGCATCCAACACAGAGTCCGAGGAGTGTCCATAAGTACTTCCAGGAAGTGAGGCCCGGACTGGCTCGGGGCCTTTAACCACACAGCCCACGTCCAACACAGAGTCCGAGGAATGTCCATAAGCACTTCCAGGAAGTGAGGCCTGGACTGGCTCTGGGCCTTTAACCACACAGCCCACGTCCAATACAGAGTCTGAGGAGTGTCCATAAGTACTTCCAGGAAGTGAGGCCCGGACTGGCTCTGGGCCTTTAACCACACAGCCCACGTCCAACACAGAGTCCGAGGAATGTCCATAAGCACTTCCAGGAAGTGGGGCCTGGATTGGCTCTAGGCCTTTAACCACACAGCCCACGTCCAACATGGAGTCTGAGGAGTGCCCGTAAACACATACAGGCAAGGAGGACTCGACTGGTTCTGTGCCCAAAACTATGCACCCAATTCCAAGGGTAGAGTCTGAAGAGTGTCCATACATACTGCCAGGCAGGTGGTTGGGCTCTGAAGGCTCTGAGCCTGGCAGCACACGGCCCGCATTGAGTGTGCAGTCAGAGAAGTGGCCATGTGTGTTCCAGCAGGGGTGGGGGAATAACATCTCAGATGTAAATGTATGATCATAAATATTTGAGAATGGGTGAGGAGAATCTACTTCTGATACATGTTCATAAGTGCCAATCAAAGCAGCATGGTTGACTTTTTCTGATACATGTGTCCCCACATTAATACCTGCATCTGTAGCAGATCCTTGCACAGTAGGTATAGGTTCATTTGATTCAACCTTTATTTGGGAAGCAAGGTCCTCAAAGCTGCCAGCACAGATGTGACTGCCCTCAACAAACTCTCCCCCAGTAACAAAGGCTACCTCAGCAACTGGACCTACACTTGCTGACTCTGGAGAAGTGTCCAGCAACCCGGTCTGAGGTAACAGACCTTGAGTGATTTCAGAGTCAACTGTGGAAAGCTGACATTCATTTCTGGGGTTCTGCTGGTCATAGGTCTGTCCTGCATGACCCCACTGA
Organism: Hippopotamyrus pictus; assembly: GCA_026781145.1. Taxonomy (NCBI): domain Eukaryota; kingdom Metazoa; phylum Chordata; class Actinopteri; order Osteoglossiformes; family Mormyridae; genus Hippopotamyrus; species Hippopotamyrus pictus. Next base: position 29,049,391 of record JAODLC010000065.1, on the reverse strand, counting down.
GGCCAAACAGCCCATAGGGGGTTATGGGGAATATCTGTATAGATGTTATGTTCTATTACAGCAGAATATCCCTTTGAAAGGTCAGAGTCAATATCCTGCAAAGCCAAATCCACTTGTCGACTGTCTGCAACTTGAGGAAGTTTGTTGAGAAAATCATTGAGGTTCAGCTCAGCTGGGGTTAAGGGTTTAAGGTTATTGATGGGTGTGGGCTGAGTGGTAGAAGCCACAGGGATTTGTGGGATGATTGTAGGGACATTTTCTAAAACGCCCCGTGATTTCTCAGATGCACCATCAGACGCCTTTTGTTCCTACACAGACAAAGAGCATAGTAAGATAAAGCAGTAATAGATGGTAAATGGGCATACGATGCATTAGAGCACCTCAGAACCAAACCCTTCTCTGTCAAAACACCACAAAGTTGACTAACTCCCAGTAAACCCACCAGGATGGGCTGCTCCATGCTGGCTAATAAAGGGGGGGTTTCCTGGGAGACTTCCCTTTGTCCTTGCGGATACCTCTCCAGGAGAGCCTGAGCACAAGAAAGCAAAAGTACATTAGCTAAATTGCAGACTGTTCCTAGTCAGAGAAGAAAACATAACAGAGCATGTGAGCGGAGTGGAGCGGTGAGAATTTCCGCTCCTTGTTCACGAGGTTGTTGGCTCCACTCGCTCCTCCCCTCTAATTCGCACTAAGCCGCTCCGCTCAACACCGCTCCTCGCTCCACTATTACGAAAAATTTCCCCCCGCTCCAGTCAAATCGCTCCACGCAAGCTTCAATTTAAAGGAGGGACAAATAGTCTGCATGCCTAACAAATGTCACCTTAAACCGAAGCCTTATATCATATATATAGGATTAAAAATAAAGGAATCAGTGGGCTTAATAGCCTAAAGAATATACAGGCTAAGCGTCCACGTTTTATATTCCTCAATTTTTTTTCTGTTGATGCTGCTGCTGCGTCTCTCTATAAAATAAAATTTCACTGACAGCGTCACGTGAAATTTAAAAAATTGTATTAGATATACTTTGAATGACAAAACGAATTTGATTACCAATATTTACTTTATAGGCTTTTATACTTTATAGACTTAATATGCTACAACCATATAAAACTTGCTCACGTTTTGCTCTGGCTTCCGCCTGTTTGCGTAGTACACTCTCATGTTTCTGAGAAAAGTGTTTCACCACATTGTTGTTCTTGCTCTACATTATTGTCATCTATACGTTTGATAAGAATAATACACTTGTATGATCTATCAGTTTCCTTTGTGAAATACTTTCAGAATTCCATCTCGGGCAATTTGTGTAACAGTCTTGATAATTGTACAGATGAATTCTGGGTAGATTTGGGCACTCCTCAGAATCGTAGTGTGAGCAGTATCGGAGCGAAATTGGAGCAAGACAGAGCGACCGCTCCAGCCTTAATTAAAAAAACCGCTCCGCGTTCTGACCAAATTCCGCCCGCTCCGCTCCACTCCTTGCTCACGCTCCGCTCCCATGCTCTGAAACATAACCCAAGAAAGGTTTAACTAGTAATGGTTTCTTATAGAGGAGATACAATGTAAGAGTTTCACATTCATGGAGGTATTCAGCCTATCCGACTGATCTTTATGTTTAACAAATGTTTGTTTTACATGTCATTTGTTTCTTAAATTATGTCATAACAATGGGGATAAAATAAAAATAAAAATAAAATAAAAAATAAAAATGGGGATAAAACTGGGGGGTATTCTCCGTACGATTAGAAGCCTCATCTTGGATCAAGTACCGCCGGTGAAAATCATCCGGTTAATTTGGTTCCTGAAACACACCTCATGAGTAGATTGACTGATTGATTGATTGATTGATTGATTGTTTAATTAATTAATTGATTAATTAATTACTTCGCTTAGCTGGATCCAAATCATCCGCGCTGCTTGAAAAGCCCATATACAGTCCCGATCAAAAGTTTAAGACCACTTGAAAAATGGCAAAAAATCATATTTTGCATGGCTGAATCTTAACAAGGTTCCAAGTAAAGCTTCAACATGCAACAAGAAGAAATGGAAGTGAGACAAAAGTGTTATTGAGCATGCAAATAATTGAAAACGACGATTAAACTGAAACAGGCTGTTTTACAGCTGATCAAAATTTTAGGACCACATGCCTTTAAAAGGCCAAATCTGTGCAAAGATGTGGATTCATTGTCATTTT
>JAODLC010000065.1:28927263-28938834 GCA_026781145.1 Hippopotamyrus pictus | reverse complement strand
CTTATGCACTTCATATACAAATGAAAAGGCCTAAAAGGATTTAATAGCATTTCTAAAATGGAGCGCTGACTCTACCTCCTGGCCACACTATTTCCATTCCCATTTCATTCAAACAGCTAAATCTCAGGCATGCTTCATCCAGTCCTAACAAAATTTGACTCACATATGTATTACTGGAATACAGACAGACCTTTCAACTTTGGTGGCAGTCAGTCAAACGGGGGTACTACAGCCGCTGTCCTAATATGTATAATACCTACCTTGATTGATGCAAGTGAAATCTCCCTATATTTTATTTAAACATTGAAATATTAATCACCTTTCCGTTTATTAAGTCCATTTTTTAGGCCCCTTATATTTTCCTGCCATTTGACTTTTAGAAATCTATCAAACTTCAGTGATACTTCAGGCTGTGTACACTGCAGCAATTGCAATTTTTTCCACACCACATTTCCCTTGTTTCTCATCTACCCTTTTCCCTTTATCCTATTTTGATGAACATTTCTACTGTAATGTCCAAATGTCAGGTCTCATCCTATCATAGTAGTATGTCATATTTTTTGACTATTTAAATGCATTGGCCATCAGTTACAGTCTCTACTTCATTTCCCATCATTAGTGAACTTCTAATCTTATGCCATTCACTTAATTTCTTTCCATTGCTTCTTTCCATTGCTTTGGGCCCTTTTGTCACTGCTTGCAGTTACTAGTTATTATTATTATGGGATAATTGTTTTAAATAATGATTCTAAAAAAATCTGACTGTCATACTATAAACCCATTTTTTATCTTTAAACACGGAAACACAGAAAAGAAGTACTTTTCATTTTAATATTTTTTTATCCATCCATCTCTTTACTTATCAGAAGCTGAAGATTGTCTCAGGCAGCATAAATTTGGGCCTATCCACAAAGCAACATTTATCTCCAAATACTGCACATAAGAACATAAGAACATTCTTAATGAACACATATTTCATTAATGGTCAAAGCATGTCATTATTACCTTTGCAATACAGTAGATAATTATTTGTCAGCTCTAGTCAAAAAGTCAAAGTATTTTTCATAATCAGCTTCAGATTTAATCAGATTTATCTAACACCTGTCCTTCATATTGAGGTGAAATACTATTCTTGTGCAAATGAAACAGTAACAAATAAAATATAAATATTGGGACATATTGTCACGCCCGGCTCCGTTCGATCCTCATGTGTGCCACGCCCCCTCATTATCCAAGTGTGCTTCCCTGATCGTGCCCAGCTGTTCCCTGTTATGTCGGCTTGTTTCCTGTATTTAGTCCGTGTCCGAGTTCATTTCCCCAGACTTGTCATTGTATTGTCATGTATCGTGATCGTGCTGTGCCTGTCAACCTTCCGTTCACATTAAACCCCGTTTCCCCGTCGTTCCGGCTTCCTGCTTCTGTTTACCCGCTCGCCCACCTGCACGTCACCCGCCAACCGTGACACATATAGACATCATATAAATGCAACATTTAAACACATGGTCATTAAGACATAGACAAACAAAATGTAGTTAACCCCCTGACTGATTCTTATGCATTTTACCCAACTCATATAAAGTCAAACTTTATATGACACTCAAAATAAATGTAGAATTCATAATTTAATGAGTCATTAGTCATTAATTATTTTCATTGACGCAAAGTACATATGCAAATACAAGTTTTACACTGATGTTCAATGCATATTAAATGAATGTTTTGTATTAAATTAAACGAGTGTTCAGTATTTGTTTTTATGCATAATTCTTTGAATGAACTCAGTTGAATCATAGACAATGTTTCCACACACCTAGAATGAGTTTTCTGAAAACACATCCTTTTTCAGTTTAAGCATTCACTTTCGGTTCTGAGAACATAACATGAATGTTCTTATGTCTATTTAAAACAACTTAACGTGGAGAGATTATACGTCTTTCACATGAATAATATAAAAGCAGCATAAATACGAAAAACACTGTAGCGAGCATATAAATAACATCATGCATCGTCATATATAGAATTGGAAAAAGAAAAATGCTTGATAGCCTGATATGAACAATGTGGTTTTCTTCATATGGGTATGTACAGTACACCTTAGTCTTTTAGTGCCTAACTTTCAGATACTAACTGTACTGCATTATGATGTCAAGGAGTTTGATGAAGCTGAATGTGTGCTGAACAGATGCAAAAGGCAAGGGCAAAGGTGATGCTGGTGAGGGCCTCTTCACCCTACATCAGCGCCGTGGGGCCATAAAGCAAGCCAAGATTCATGTGGTGAAGTGCCACGAGTTCACAGCCACCTTTTTTCCCCAGCCCACCTTTTGCTCCGTCTGCAAAGAGTTTGTCTGGTAGGTCTGTTAGCTGGCTGTTTGGATGCATCAGCATTTGGATCTTACCAGCCTTACTACTGCTTCACCGCTACTGTAATGTGACTACTATATCTCTATGTGACCTGTGTTTGTGATTCTACAGTCTCTGGTGTATCTCAGATGGACAGTTTGGTTTTGAAGCAGTTTTTTCTATGGTTATGTCACAGTCTGGTTGTCATAGCTGTGTTAGAATAATACTCCTGTTAAATACCTACCAAATAGCTAACCTTGATTGTAACTGTGGCTGCTGTGGACTTATATAATTGTGGCTAACAGTAGCGTGTGTTTGTATTTAGTGGACGGATTCTGGCAGTATTGATGTTTTCCTTTTTTTTTGTTGTGTATTTTTAGTGTGTGTAATACTAGTACAACTAGTGCTCCTTGTAGACTCTTGCTCACACTCTCTGACCACAATGTTCTTTCTCCTTCAGGGGACTAAATAAACAAGGCTACCAATGCAGACGTAAGTACCTCAAAACTTAAACCTAAGCTGTTTCTCATTTCTACATTCAGCATTTATCTGACGCCTGTCCTTGAATTTCCCAGAATGCAACGCTGCCATCCACAAGAAATGCATTGACAAAGTGATTGCCAAATGCACTGGGTCAGCCATCAACAGTAAAGAGACCCAGGTAAGAAGAAATGCTGAGTCACTGACCTGTCTCAGAGAGCAAGAACATATGAGAGTTACAATTTCTACAGTGTTCGTGGCACCTTTGTTTGAACGTACCTTTTAATTGAAAGCCACACATTGTTATTGTTGTACTAATCCATCTAAGGCTAAAGAAGTTTCATGAATGTTCTTCCTTCACTCAATGTGTATTTTATTTGATTGCATCCTTGTTTGTGGTATTTTCTGTTTGTAGAAGGTCTCTTATCTCACTTGATGATGGAAAATATCCATATGTTTGGACAATTGTGGTAGTTTGTAGGCTACCCTGTTCTCACAGAAATGGTTTTGTTGATAACATGTCTGATATATTTATAGTCAAAGTCTTATGTCTTAATAGTTGTATGGCTATTCCCAGTTCTGTTGGGATGGGATAGCCAGTCCTCAATGTTGTAGCTCTCCAACCCACAAATCTTATTGGCTAATGTATCTAGAAGGCAGAAAGATGAAACCATTTTCTGGTGGTTCTACCTCTGAAACCACATCACTTGTACAGTATACCACTGAAGTACTATTTACTTCAGAACTTTTGGATATTTCATATGATAAAGTCAGTTTTAATGCAAAATTGGCATTGGCTGTCCCTGGTGGGTAATTATCAATATAGAAATGGTATTTTGAACATGTGTAGTAGTCAAGATGACTTATGCAACTATCCTACAGATACACAAGGAGAGATTTAAGATCGACATGCCACACCGGTTTAAGGTCTACAACTACAAGAGCCCCACATTCTGTGAGCACTGCGGCACCCTGCTGTGGGGGCTGACCAGGCAGGGCCTCAAGTGTGAAGGTAAGAGCTGGTCACATGCTGTCAGCTCACATCAAGCTGTTGTGGGGGCTGATCAAGCAGGGCCTCAAGTGTGAAGGTAAGAGCTGACCACATGCTGTCAGCTCACACCAAGCTGTTGTGGAGGGTGATCAACCAGGGCCTCAAGTGTGAAGGTAAGAACTAGTCACTTGGTGTCAGCTCACGTCAAGCTGTTGTGGCGACTAATCAAGCAAGGCCTGAAGTCTGAAGGTAAGAGATGGTCACATGATGTCAGCTCACAATAAGCTGTTGTTTATTTGTAAATTAATACAGAACTGTAATGCAAAATTATTGAGCACTCATATATATCACTAACCTCAAAACCAGATACTTTTCCACAGACTCTCATTTCACAGCATATTTCATATTTCACAGCATATTTCAAATAGCTTTGGCTGGAATTTTAATATCCAGTTATGTCTAACAGGATCAAGTCAAATGTAGGTTTCCTCTGTGATTGATGCATTTTCTGTCCATACAGAATGCTGTATGAATGTTCATCACAAGTGCCAGATGAAAGTAGCTAACTTGTGTGGTGTAAACCAGAAGTTGATGGCGGAGGCCCTGGCTATGATTGAGAGCACACAGCAGGTTGGTTTATTTAGTACTGGTGAAGACTGAGGGCACACAGCAGGTTGGGTTTAGTTAGCACCAGTCAGGACTGATAGCACATTGCAGGTTGGTTGGTTTTATTTAGTATCAGTAAGGACTGAAAGCACACAGAGGGTTGGCTTTATTTAGTATCAGTGAAGACTGAGAGCACACAGCAGGTCAGGTTTACTTAGGGCACTTTTCCACTGCACCAGGTACCATACATATGGTACTTTTGGTATTTTCCATGACTTCCAGTTGTTTACCAGTACCAAAAGTTCCAGTACATAAATTGCCAAACCAACAGTACTTTGGGGTGGAACTTGCAAATGCTTTTTTTGGGATTGGTTATGCAAATAGCCTGTCTCTGAAACAATACAACTGTAATCTTGAAACACAGAAAACAACAATCCATCCATCCATTTTCTGAAACCGCTGAATCCCAACTGGGGTTGCGGGGAGGGGACGTAGCCTATCCCGGGAACAATGGATGCAGGCAGGAACCAACCCTGGGCAGTAGCCAACACACTGCAGAAAACAATAAACAAAGTAAAAAAAAAAATAAAAAATAAAAGTAATAATAGTGGATGCATGGAGAATTTAAGAGATCCAAGCTTTAATTGCAATCTGTGGTCAGAAGAACAGATACAACCAGATGAGGATGGCATAACAAGAAATAAAAGTTTTTTTGTATAATAAACTAGGGCAGCATGGTATTGAAAAATTTTCAAATATCACAATGTGATTTTGTGGTAATAAATATCAGGGTATTTATAAAGCAAAAAAGAAGTTCAGCATAAATTTCTCACAAACCCATCAAGCAGTGATTTAAACAGCAATGATTATGATTGTCTTGCAGCACGTAGGCAACACTCATGCAAAAGCAGCAAAGGTAAAACTTTAAACTGATGTTTTGAACATATACTAGATAATCTTGAAAAGGAATAATGTCAGCGATCGGGGCAGACTTGGTGCGTGGCATCATGCAGGCGGAGAACAGGTGGTTAACCCACTTGCGGCTCATGGGACAGAAAGGGTTTATTAATGAAAACAGAAAACACTGGGAAAACTACAAAAAGGACCACGAGGGGTCAAAAGCAAAAGGGGATAAACAAAGACCAATTACAAATGGGTCCAAGTAGGCAAAACATCACCAGCTACAAACCACTAGGGAACTGAACAGAGGCAGGGACTTAAATAGTAAGGGGTAATGAGATTAACACAAGACAGGTAAGACTAATTAACAAGTGTTAGGAAACAGGCTACAGATGAAACTAATAATTAATCAGAAACTCAATAGGGAAACTACTGTAGGAACTGACAAAGAAATAAGGAGAACAGATTCTAACATGGGGGAATAAGAAAGACAGGTAAAACACAATGCACAAAGTAAGAAACCAAAACAGAAAACCACATGTAACACTCTTTAACTTGGATAATATATACCACAAATCAGAACTAGGTTCGGCTCTAGGAGTGAATTGTCTATGACCACAGCTTGAACAAAAAGAGAGCAGTAACAATGTTTATTAAACATCCCATATGAATTTATGAAACACATAAACAATATAGAAAAAAAAAACAAATTCCTCAATAGCCAGTCAATAAGAAAAAAAAAGTCACGTCAATAACCCAATATCAGTTTCAGTTTAGCTCCTCCGTGTGTGTCAAAAACTCAAAAAAATATATATTAAGACGTACTTTATAATTTTGAATAAAGGTTTGTGTATCACTACCTGGACAGTGTAAAAATACTGTTGAAGATCTCAAAAGGGGAGCTTATCTGAATCCAAAGAGAATGTGTCCAGTCCACTGGCTAGGGCAGGTTGGTGGGCACTGGCTGCAGTCATATTCCTGAACATCCAGAATCGCTGGCTTGTCGTGTAGGTCTTTTTATCTCTGTCTCTGGCTACGTTCACACTACCATGCTGAAGTGACTCAAATCGGATTTTTTGCCCTAATGTGACAGATCTGTTCTTTTCAAATCGGATTTCTGCCACTTTCATATGTGGTACTGTATCGGATATGTATATGCATGAGCTGACATCAGCCTGCACCGGCAGCGTAGGAAGGTAAAAATGGAGGAGAACTGCCATAACAGTCAGTTTAAGGATGGAGATGGTGGGGATTTAATTGATATTTGGGGAAATTAATCTGTTCAAGCTAAACTGGAAGGAACCTATCATAATAGAGTAGCATTTGAAATAATTTGCCAAAGAAATGGCACAGCGCAGACATGAACATGGCTACAATGCCAAAGAAAAATAAAGAGCCCGAGGTCAAAGTTTAAAGAGGCGAAAGACTCGACAGCGCAGCGGTCATGGCCGCACAACGTGCCAATTTTACGACCAGCTTTTTACCCATGTAAAAACGTATCAATGTGCGCATGCGTGACGTTTCGGAGGACCGATGCGTTCACATTAGTCAGATACAGGTTACTTGTACTTATGAATGTGAACCGTCAAGATAGACAAATCCGATCTGAGCAAAAAATCGGAATTGAACGATGTGGCTGGCAGTGTGAACGTAGCCTATGTGTGTCTCTCTCTCAGTGGTAAGAAATACATCACAAAATAACCAATCTGCACATAGCAGCATAAAGCATCTCATTAGTGCTGTATAGGGCTTTATCACTAAAACATTCAAGGGTTAATTACTAACCACAGATCTTAGTTACTATGCAAAGGTAGTACCAGTTCCAGAAAGTGACTAAGAACACTATCAATAATACAAGTGAGCAATGCAAAGTGCTGCATCTCATAGAACAACATGTTATTTAAATAGTTGCAAAAGCACATTAGCATCACACTCCAGCATACCACGTCAAAACATTCACAAAATCTTTATAGTGGCTCTAAGACTGAAAACATTAGCCCTTTAGAGTAACCTCGTAGCTGTATAATACTACCAAACTCACATTACACCATTTTGCATTTTGAATAGAAAATACCCCACCTTACATTGTAATGTCATTCACCACCGATACCAGTTTTTATGCCAGTGGAACACCAACACCTTGAAGTACTGTACTTTTGGTACTAATATGATACCCAGTGCAATGGAAAAGCACCCTTACTACCAATGAGAACCAACAGCAGGTTGGTTTTACTTTGTACCAGGGAGGACTGAGAGTACACAGCAAGTCAGTTTTATTCTTCACCAATATTCTAATCACCAGGACTGACAGTACTTTTTTGTATATAAAGCAGGCCAGAACTTCCCGTAGTAATGAAATCATTGGTCGAGAGGGTCCAGTTAGCATCGACCAGCCTGGCGTGATCCAAGAGCCATCTGGATGTATCTCAAGCACACCTTCAGTCACTCCAGAGTGTAAAGGTATCAGAGTCACACCAAAAGCATTTCTGGTATCATCTGAAGTGAAGCACATCAATAGTGTGCAAATGAGGAAACTGGCATGCACATTGTCAGTAGGCAAGAAAATAAATCAGAAAAGCCACTGAAGCTGGGGGACAGTGATGTGGCCAAGAATATGTATGCTGGTTTCCTCCTACAGATCTGCTCAGCCCATTATGGAAAATCACCTCAGACAAGAAGCAGCTGCCTCTTCACACTCTTCCTGCCAAGATAACCATTGACAATTTCATCCTTCACAAACTGCTGGGAAAGGGCAGCTTTGGCAAGGTCTTCTTCAGACCACTGATGTTAGCACAAATATATTTGCAGTCATTTTCAAACCCCTATGAGATAATTTATAAGGTCATTTTCAGAGTTTGAATTTGACTGAAAATAAAGAATAATACTGATTTTAAACAAAGATTTGAAATTTTAACAAACAGCACATCTATTTTGATAACAAGAAACATCTTCTACCATTTGTTAAAAAATATCTGTGACTTGAGTTTTTACTTTTACAGGTGTTTCTAGCTGAACTGAAGTCCGGCAATCAGTTTTTTGCAGTGAAGGCTTTGAAAAAGGATGTGGTCCTCATGGATGATGATGTGGAATGTACCATGGTGGAGAGGAGGGTCCTGTCTCTGGCTTGGGAACACCCTTATCTCACACACCTCTATTGCACATTCCAGACTAAGGTGACCATCCATGTAGACTGTGAGAAAACATCCCTCCTGAATTACCCAATGACAGAGATGGAAGGATCATCCATCTCTCTTTATAGACAACATTGTCTGAGGGTTCTCAAAGACAGATTGATGTAAAGAAATTAACGTCTAGCTAAATACACCAAAAAATGTAAAGGCCTATTCATACTTTACTTTTCTACATGCACTTTCAGTTGCGGATGAGGGGATGTGACGTAAATATCGTCATCAGGGGCTGGCTGTGAATGACTGTGGTTGGTGTGCTTGTAGCCCAACACATAAAATTAATCAACTAATAAGTATAAACCTAAACCATACAGACATGTCAATTTAAGTTTGCTTTAAGCATTAAACTATGGGGGACATAGCACCAAGCAGAATTGAATGACATTATTGTCATTGCACATTGTCTCGCACAATGAAATTTGTCACTTTCATATATGTGTTTTTATACGTAGTTATTAATAATGGCACTATGTCAATTTACCACCAGTAACTAATCAAGACAACTGGACTATTCAACGTGAAGCATACATGCAAACATTTAGGTTTCTCCTTGACGTCACGTTACAGCAAATAGCAAGTGGGCAATTATTACGAGGGAACACAAAGCTATTAAAAAATATATTTTCCCACTCTGACATCTTAGGAGCTCTCTATATTCCACATATGCCTTGATTATTTATTATTATTACTTATTGTTATTGATTTGTACCCAAAATATATATTTTATTACAATCATTTATTAGAATCAAATAGTACTTTCAATGAGAAACATATTTTAGTTATTAAAGATATTTACTGTCAAATTCCATGAGAAAAAAACTTGCATCAGTTAAGTAGTTTTACAAAAGAAAGTTATGTTTTTATTGTTTTAAAAACCTGAGAAACTTGAAACTTTCTGCTTTTGCATAAGCTTCATTCAGACCTAGGAGACAACATCTGCCCTCTGCTGGTCTGGAGGACTGTGCCTACTGCAACCATCCTCACCCACAGTATAAACACTAGCTACTAGGCATGTAATGATGAATCGTGAATCAATTAAAAATAGGTGTAAATGTATGACGATTTAAACCGGCTGATGTGGAAAATGAATCGCTACTTTAGGAGTACTTCATAATACTTTAACAGAAAAAACTGGTGTAATATTACATTTGATTTCACAACGTCAGTTCAACGTCAGATGTCACTGTGTATTCACGTCGACGTCGGACATCAGTTTTTGGTTTTTACCGAAAGCGAGATGCCGAGCAAATTTGAAATTGAGGACGCACTGCTGGGCGGCGTGGTGGTGTAGTGGTTAGCGCTGCTGCCTCACACCAATAAGGTCTTGCTTTCAGTCCCGGGTCCTTTCTGTGTGGAGTTCACACGCTTTTGCCGGGGGCTCCGGTTTCCTCCCACGGTCAAAAAACGTGGAGGATAGGTTGACTGGTGAGTCTAAATTGGCCCTGTAGTTGTGTGAGTGTGTGCACCCTGTGGTGTGTAGACGACTGCCTAGGGTTGGTTTCCGTCTATGCCCATTGTTCCCATGATAGTCTCCGATCCCCCCGCGACCCCAGTTGGGATTAAGTGGTTTCAGAAAATGGATAGATGGATAGACACACCGCCCGATCTTAAATCGTCGGTGTGGAAGCATTTTAGCTATCTGGTAATCACAAACGAAAACAGAGAGAAAAGCACAGACAAGACAAAAATTGCTTTCAAACATTGTAAAAGACTGATAACATACAAAAATTGCACAATGAACATGCTTCAGCATGTCCACCAGCACCACAGTGAGCTGAGAGAAAATGTGCAAGCCTTAGTTTATTTATTTGAAGATTTGTTTTATTTGCTTATTTTGATTTGGGATTTTTTTAAAACAGTATTTTATTCAATTTCAGTTGCACAGTTTAGAAATTTAAATAAAGGAACACTTTTGAATAAATTTGTCTGCAGCTCATTCTGCTAAAAATCATGAGAAAATCGTATCGTGAACTCAGAATCGTGAACAGTATCGGGAGTTGAGTATATCGTTATATCCCTACTAGCTACCGTGGGGACGACTGTCCCCAGACCGGAACCGCATGAAAGTGCACGCAGATAACATAAAGTATGAACTAGGCTTAAGAGTAAAATTATGTCTACTTGTATCCAGTTGTCTTGAGGTTAAGGATATACCGTAGTACATAGTCAATCTTTAATTTTGACAGACTTAGATGAGTAACTATGCTTTTGCTTTCAACAGGAAAACCTCTTCTTTGTGATGGAGTACTTGAATGGTGGTGATCTTATGTTCCATATACAGAACTGTCAGAAATTCAGCCTACAGAGAGCAACGTAAGTGTGGCCTGTAGCCTATGGTTTTGCCTTTGTTGCACATGCTGCAAAGTAATTTATCCACTCAAATTATCTCTCTTTCCATTATGCCATCATCTAACTTTGGTGAACTCAGGTTCTATGCATCTGAAATCATCTGTGGCCTCCAGTTCCTCCACTCTAAAGGAATCATATACAGGTAAATACAAAGGATGAGAATTCCAGAATTGCTAGGCAAACTTCCCCAACCATTATTATTAATACTATTTGATTACTCCCGCCTCCACCTCACTGCAACCACACACAGAGAAACATGTTGTCAGATTGATCCCTACACTGTCCGGTCTTGTCCGTTGCATCCCTACAATGGCCAGCTGGTGTCACAGGCTGACATCTCATTCTGTGTTTCCCTAGTTGTTTCCTTGTTAGCACCCTTCATTGGTCTTACTGTGTTCCGCAGTTCCCCAGGCTGTTCTGTGGCTGTATGGACTGAGCATGCAGTTAAGAACCATGCATTTCCTACTTTTGTAGGTTAGAGGTTAGCCAGTGGCCAGCCTCAACTATGTTGGACATTTTTTGTTTTGCTCACCCTTAATTATGTATTTTGTACCTATTGGTTTTCAGTATGGATCCTTGTTTTGTTCTTTTGTTATCCCTGAGTATATACAGTTTGTTGTAATGATATGTGACCCTTGTTCAGTGGTTCCCAAACTTTCTCTGCAGGGCCCCCCTTTTCTAGATAGGAACATTATTGAGCCCCCCCCCATTCAAACT
>JAODLC010000065.1:28910229-28921216 GCA_026781145.1 Hippopotamyrus pictus | reverse complement strand
ATAAATATAGGTTATACGAGCAGCTGTCGTGCAGGGTTGCGCACTGAGCTCCTTCCTGTCTAAAAGGTACCTTTGACTGAGGAGGGGGTCACAGGTCAAAGTTCACTACATGTGGGACTTGATGAATCCCGGGACAGGAGCCGTTGTGTGTGGTTTTTAGCGGCTAACCGCTAACGGCATCGGATCCAATTATATCGCTTGAATTTGCTCCTTTCCTTACTTTCATCCAGTTGGATTGCTGGAATCCTCCCCTTTAACTTTGCTCGCATCCAATTATATTGCGTTTGTAGACAGATGAGTGATTTTTTTTATTATACCATCTGCCTTTAGGATTCCCATGATGGCAGTTGCCTTTTGTTCTTTCTCCTTAGTTGGATTCTCACCGCCCCCCCCCCCCGCACCCTTGAACATTTAGACTTCAGTGTTCCTTTCTGTTACGTTCAAACCACAGGCAGATGTAAGGACTTCCTCACCCTACAGGTTCGAATCATTAAAAGAGGAAAAGAGACTTATGCTTGCCCCCCCCCACCACACTGCTCTAATTGCCACTGATTTAGTAGTGTAGTCCCCAGTGATTTAAAGAAACTATATGTGCACCATCACTGCCCTGAGCTCAGCAATAGAAGCTGGCAACATCGCTAATCTATAAATGATTCTGTGACTAACTTTTTGGGTTTGCTATTAGCATCACAAAAAACACCAGGTCACGTGACCGACAATCCTCTGTCCATGGAGACCTGAGGTTTCCGGTCCGGATATGCTGACGACATTCGTTTGAGGGTTCTGCGTATCACGGCGTATCAAGGCCGACGCGAGTCACCGCAGCAGTGATGTCATATCACCGCGACGACGGAAACCCAATATCCACGTTTCACGACTCCAAAGCCGCACATTTCTCGGTGACGTCAGGCCTCTTCATCATCGATTTCTGGTTTCAAGTTTTGTCACGTGTTAGGAGTGAAAACCTCATGCCACAATTGCAGGATGCGAGACAGGTGCATGGGGGATAATAGGATGGAGCGCTGAGCAATTAGGGACAAAACAGCAGGGTACTGAAAGACATGACAATGCAGGACAGAAGCCAGTGCAATATGGGGAGTGAAACAATAAAATGCGATAAATCGGTGGTGTATCTGGGAAGGATGTATAAATACCCACCAATAAAGTACAATATTGACAATGGTGTGCAATATAATACAATTCAGACAGATTCAGGTCACTGCTTATTTAGATTTGTGCTGACAGCAAAAATGGCTTTATGAGTCTTGAAATCTTTTATTTTATTATTATCATTTTAAAATTATCAGCCAGCTGTTTCGTCAACTGGTAAAATTCCTGTTCCCAGCAGCGCTCTGTAGTCTTTCCGCTCCTGCTACACAGTTTTGACAGGACTGGGCACCCTTTCCCGGCCCTGGCTCCCAGAAACTTAAATGAAAGGAATTACCTTCCAGTAATTTCAGGAAAGAGTTATTTGATCATTGCCTGACATTTACATATCAATCTATTTTCTCCTTATTTTCTCTAGTAGTGTAAAGGTAAATATCACTGTTATTGGCATTTCTTGGGCTGAGACATACTGTCTAATTCACCTGATATTTTTTTATCATTTCAGAGTATCTTAATTTTGACAAACAAAGTTCAAGATGAAGCCACTGTCTTTTCGCCTTCGCATAATAACAGTGAGATCGGAGGATTGCAAACAGAATATCACAGAGATGCACCGTCCGCCTCTGGTCGCTTTCTTCGGTTTGCCGTGAGGGGGTCAGATAGGAGCTACGGTAGTGGCCAGAGAGCCTGAAAGAGGGGCTGCTGAACTGGAGGTCCAGAAGACGATTGTGACAGGCACTCTCGCACCGGGACGTGTGGGGAAAAGTGCGCATTATCTTACAGAGCTGTGGTACGCTCCGTCACTCGTCGGCTGTGTCTCCCCAGAGCTGAACCCCCCACTAATGAGGCCTTGCTGCAGAGCTGCACTTGCGTCTAATGAGGTCTCCAGTCCTTTTTTAGGATACGTGCCCCCCCCCCCCCCACACTCAACACTGCTGAATGGGAGTGTCTCAGTCCTGAGGCAGATTCCCCTCCCCACTCCCACACGGCTTTGCCAGTGGTTTAGCCATGAAGGACATGTGATCAGAGTGCCCACAGCAAGCCCAGGCCCCCCCAACCCGCTTTGCATCAGGTCTACACCAGCCGCGGTAACCAGGTGAATGTATGGTAAGCGGGAAATGAACAGGAAGTGGCGACGTGTCATTTCCTGCGGGACATCTGTTTGGGAAGCATGTTCACCAGCACTAATAAGAGCTTTAACAAGGACCGAGTTCCTTAGTGGCACCCAGAAGGATGCCTAGGGCGCTTTTCCACCACACCAAGTACCGTACTATTGATATGGTACTTCTGGTAGTTTCCTGTTCTATTGACTTCTGGTCGAGTACCAGTACCAAATGTGCCAAACCAGCTGGGGTACTTCTTTGGTACTTTGGGGTGGGAAACGCTTTCTTTGTCGATTGATTATGTAAGTAGCTTGCCTCTGAAACACAATACAAACGGCATCTTGTAAATGGGTGGAGAAGCGCCCTTGGAAAGTGCATAAATTGGTGACGGTGAGCGGTCATGTAGGAAGAAAGGGGGGTGGGGGAGAAGGCTTAGGGGTCATGGAATGAGGAGCTTTGGGGGGGGTTCCTTTTTGAGACGTACCCACCGAAGAACAGTGTAAGGTTACAGGTGTTTAAGGCGATGAAATCCGGTGGCGGACAATAAGGCCAGAGTTTGCAAGAAGTTCAATGACCTATTTAACCGCCCGATTGCTTGTTTTCTTGCCTATGAGGAAGGGGGGGGGGTGCTCAGAAAATAACCTTCTGTGCCTTGGCTTGAGGTGTGATAAGTTTGCACCTGCTCCAGTCATCCCTGCCCTCCCTCCCCCAAGGCTAATGGGCTTCCTGGGGGCACTGGTAGTAAACGGGGATCAGCAGCAGATCTCTGCCTCATTGTCTGCTCATTTCAGAGGGGCGGGGGCACACATACACACACTCACACTCCTACTACTGACTAGGTCTGGATGATGTAAAGGGGGCGGGCCGGTCCTTTGACAGACAAGGGCACGGACCTATCCAATGACCCCAACTGACTTCCACACTCCCATTAAGTCTAATGTGTCTGAGTTACACATTAGCCCCCCTGCTCGCCGTGTTAGTGCCCCCGCTTGTCAGGGCTGTGAAATGGCTGTTGGTAGCAGTACAGTCTAAGAATATCAGAAATCAGCCCCATTGGCCACGTCTCAGAGGCAGTGACGGACGCAGATGAAAGGCTTGCTGCATTTATCTCTGCAAGCAGCGTCGCTGAGAGGGTGGTGAAGCTCACACGTGCGAAAGTGTAGGTGGACGAGCTCAGAAACGCTGTGTCTCTGTGTCTCTCTCTGCCTAGTCTCACTCATCCCTCCTAAAATGATAAATCCTTTATTTGTCATTTGCACAAGTATGAGTATAGGTGCATTGTAATTTTTCTTTTTACCTGCCCTATCTTGCTCTCCGTAGTTTGGGTGTCAGTGTGCAGGATCAGCCAGTGTGCAGGATCAGCCAGTGTGCAGTACCCCTGTGATTGGGGTTCAGTGGCCTTGCTCATGGGCCCACAGACTGTCCTGCTGGGGCCAGGACTCAAACCGGCGATCTTCTGATCATGGGTACAGAGACACAGCCCGCTGAGCCACTCATCCCCCCCTCCTCTCCTCTCCTTTCTTTTCCTTCACTGTTTCAGCTCTCCCTCCCTCTGCCCTGTATCGCATCTCTCCTTTCCTCTTTCGCTCTGTCTCAGCTTCCCCTCTCTGCCCCATCTTACTCATCCTTCCTTTCCCTCCCTCTTTCTTCCCTCTTTTCCTTCAGTGTGAATAACATCTGCTTCATTCCCCATTGCATGACTCCCCGCTTTAAACATGGCAGTCTCCGACAGTGAGATTGATGTAAATCAGTAGATCGCGGTGTAACAGTGACAGTGTCTTCTCTCCCGACGTCCTGACATTTGCCTGCGTAATTTAAATACATTTGAGAAGCCAAAATGTGGTTTTCCCATAATCCCCCTCAACATGTCTCCCCCAGAATGGATGGATGATGGAGTGGGCAGCCATTTCAACAAAATGTTTTTTTTTTTTTTTTTTCCTGCTACGTGACCTGTCCAGACAGCAGGGTTTGGGCCGATCAGCTCTGGTGCATTCTGCAACGCCAAGCAGTTTGGGACATGAACCCAAAAAACCCCAGGGCAGAGTACTGGCCCTCTGCCATTGGCTGAGTCGACTCCATGAGGAGATGAGTGCAGGGCTGCTGAAGAATCTTCTCCAGCATGATCGTGATCGATTTGGGAGCTGAATATCTGCTCCATCTGGCCGAGACTGGAACCGTTAGCATTCTGGCGGGTCACACAGCAGACGGGGTGCAAAGCCCAGGCTGTAATGGGCCACCTGGCTGCTGGAAAACAGGGAGCAAGAGGGGGAAGGAGCAGAGGGAAGTGTGTATGTGAGTGTGTGTGTGTGTGTGTCTGTACGTGAGTGTGTGTGTGTGTGATGAGATGGACACACTGTGTGTGTCCGTCAAAGAGAATGTGAGTATATTCTGTGCTGGGTCATCTGTTCTTTACAATTTTCCTGTTTTTCCATCAAACATTAGGTATATTGTGTTCTTTTTTTATAGTGTAATGTTTATTAATGTGCTTTGGCAATGCAAATTGTTCGACTTGCCAATAAAGCTTCAGGGACTGAAATGGGGGTACGTGCAAACAGAAAGAGAGGGGAGAGCACTGCCCTTTTAAACGTAGCCTTCGTACTCCCTGACACACGGCCCCTGATGATCCTCGCTGGAATATCCTCAAATTCTGGGTCAGAACTGTAGCATATGCATGCCGCTTTGGAGCCCATGGTTCTGAGGAGTCCCTGTCCAAATATGGGATTTTTGAGTAGTGAAAATGATCGGATCTGACCAACTGCTCCGGAGTGCCTCATTGAATTGCTAATAGCCCCAATCATTGATGTTAAATATATATTACACTCACAAACACACACAGACCTTTTGGCTTAGTTGTGACTTTGTTTAGGATCTGGGATTGATTAAGCCGGTCTTAGTTGGGGAGCTACAGGCCTTGTCAGCTGAGCATGAGCCACATGCTCAGTAATGCAGCCCCAAACCGCCTTTGCTTTGGTGATATAAGTTGTGATGGCTAGGAGGGCTTAGACGGCACAGAGCCGCTCTCACAGTGGGACGTTAGAAGGGCTGCCGTGTCTCAAAATCGCCAGGCTTCAAAAGTCCCTGCTCGTCGCTGGTCCTTGACAGAGAAGCCTATGAATGATAGAGAGACCCAAGTGTTGGTGTGTGTCCCCCCCCTCAGTATGCCAGCGACCTGCCCCCAGCCTGGAGCTGCTTTTCGGTGCTGCCGAGGCCCTGGAGGGGTGCCAGAGGCCCTCGGAGCTGCTGCATGGACTTGTTTTGTTATGAATGCCCCGTTTGTCCTGCGCTCCCCGGCAGCCGGGTGCGGATAATGGAGTGGCTTCTCAGAACTCGCTTCTGTCAGAGCTGCTGTCATGTGGCAGCGGCTGCCCTCACATCACAAGGCCGCCAGCAGGGGGCCCCCTGCGATTTTGCGTATTTCTGCGAGTGGGTGCTCTGCTTATTGGTTGCATTTGTCACTGACACTTTTGTTTTTTCACTCTTTAGGGTAAATTTTTATGTATGTGTAGGTTTGCTTAGATCACATTTGGGGACCAAAATGTCCCCAAAGTGTGGTAAAACCTGAAACTTCTTTACTTTTGGGGACATTTTTCAGGTTGCCTGATGGATGACCTGACCTTTGTGAATGCAATCAAAAAAGTAAAAAGCCAAGTCTTGTACCTTGTTTGGTTACTTATGGTTAAGGTTAGGGTTGGGTAGAGGTTAAGGGTATCATTGTTGGGATTAGTAATTTTCCCTGGACGGTTCCCACAAAGGTATGTGTGTGTGTCTGTGTCTGTGTATGTGTGTATACATCATAGCAGGATGTTGCTTTGGGGATACTACCCCTCTTTTTTGATCTCTACCGTTCTTAGGTTCCATAAACAAAATGCTTCAGCTTTCTAAAAGCCGCTCTCTACCGTTCTGACTGCTTCACTTCTGCAAATGGGCATGTCAACATTCCGCTTGTCCTTCAAACCAGTGAATGTTTACACAATGAAGTGTCGTGGAACCTTCCGGCACCTTCCATACATCACTCCATAGCTCTGTTCTGATTTAATTCCTTTTACACTGAGCTGCCTTTGGTGAAATCCCACTCTATCTCACCCGCCATCTCTTGGTCGACAGTGTTTGTCCTGGGATCCACGTTACGCCGTTTTGGCGTGGGGGAGGCGTGTAGCTAGGGACGAGGGCATAGGGGAGCTCTCCAAAACGGTGGCACACTAAGCGCTCACCTTCACCAAGAAAACGTATGAAAGGGATTCTGGAAGGGCTCAATGGTACCTGAGGTGCTGAGGTATCTTGACAATTCCCACCTTTTGTTTAGTCGTATTTCTGACTGGCTCCATCCTTTCTCTTCCCCTTAGGCAGGACACCAGTGAGCTCACCGGAAGCCTACAGAGGTAAGCCTGCTCGAGCCGCCTCTCCCCCAGACCTGCCCCCGGGATGTGAGCCTGACCATGTCTGTGCCTGGAAGCCTTTTCTCCTGGCCTGCCAGCTTGCTGTGGCTCGCTCTGGCCCATAGCTGCTCGGCTACCGGATTTTACAAGGCACTGTGGGTACCCTGTGGTCCATTGGGTTAAACAACTGGACAGGGACCCCGAAAGGTATCGCCTCACATACAGACCCCGCTGGCCAATCTCTGTTAGCCATTACTCACCCCGGAGCATGATGACGTCGTTCGAGAGCAGTGTTTTATTCATGGGCCAGTCGTGCTACTGAGGACTGTGAGTCTGTATGGGGTGTATGTACGTGTACCGCCCGCGTGATGCATCATGTGAATACATTACGTCACGTATCGCTATAGCTAAGAGGCGTGATCCTCATTGATGCAGAGCGCATTGTTACAGGAAAGGACTGATCAGAGAAAAAGCTATTGATTGGAGAACGGATTGTGTGTTAGCTTTCGTCCAGAGCTGCTATTCACACTGAGGCTCTGTTTAGTCCTATTACACACGCAGAGGGATCAATCACGGCTGTTTACCCTTAATAGCCAACTGTCCGTTTGTGAACTGCCGACCACCATGTGAGGGCCGGCTTTTGCTGAGGCTGTTCAGTGCGGTGCTTCGATTGTGAGCTGCTTTTAGAGTCCACCCCCACCGTGAGCCTTTGTGGAGAAAAAGCCTCATTGATAGTGGTTGTCTAAAAGTCATTTGAGTCATTTAAGGAGGGGGGGCACCCTTGAGTAAGCCTGGGGAGCTTCAGTACCCCCAGCACTTCATCATGGTCCGGAAAGGTCCGAGGGGCAGGACAAGGAACCGGTAGTAAGGTCAAGCGAGCGCAGGATGGAGCTGGGGGAGATGACGGAAAGCACTACTGCAGGAACAGGAAGTAAGGGACTAGAGGGGCAGGCAGTGGGCAAGGTCAGTGGCTGTAACAAGAGCGAAAGATGTCTCCTTAGGAAATGCTACGTACATGAAGCAATGAACAAGACTCAACACAGTTCATTTGTGTTCTTAAACAATTCCCAAATGCCCATTTAAGGTAGCAGGTTCTTTCTCAGGTGCTGATTAAATACAAAGCTGCCCTCTAGTGGACTGGAGGACTCATTGCAAAACCTATAAACCAGTTCCAGCCTTTCTCATCCACTGTGTATTAGAGTAGTAGGCTCCACTGCTTCTATTTTGCTTCAATACTTCTGTAAGAATGGTTTCACTCCCCGCAAGTCAGCAAACCTGCACTGTGGCGGCGATAATCTGTGAGCATGGAGGGCCGGGTGTTTACCTTCTCAGAAAATCCTGAACGGTTTGATCTCCGCAAATCCATCAACTGAAAGTGACACAGGAGAGCTGGATGTGGGTCCAAGGGACAGAGACAGAGATGGAAGACTTGAGTGGGGGTTTGACTAATTGCTTCTTTCCATGGCAATGATGTTCTCACAGAGTCTAACGCTCATATTATCAAAGCAGTGTCACTTTGTGGGGACGGCGTTTATAACCGCTGGAGCGCCACCAGCTGACGCCTTTTATTACGCTTTTACTGACTGGCATTTGCTCAGAGAGCTGATTGATCTGTTCCCACCCCTGAAGTGAGGTCCGAACCTCCAAAATACCCCTTGAGCCAAACATGGGCATAAGCGGAAAAGGCCATGTTGTGCCATTTGGCTGGAAAATTCTAGAATGAGACTGTAGGTGTTTATAATGTCCTGTTTGCGGCACTATGTCAGTTTGGATGGATGGGTCTGCTATATAAAATCAATGTAAATGCAAGATCAAGAAACTCGTGGATTTGCTTCTGGCGTGAACCTCGTCTGGGCACGTTCCTTCCGAATCGGAGGCGAGACATCTGCAGCCGTTAACGTCAAAGCTGCCGAGCCGTCGTCACCGGCCAGCAGGGGGGGCTATGTCACGCGCCGGTTACTCACCACCTGTGGGTTGGGCCTGTCTGGGCCGCGCTTGTGTGGACGCACAATCCGACAGCACTTTTGATGTCATGGGGACCGGGCCGCCCACTCGTCCGCCCGCCAGCCGCGGCGACGCTAAGCTCCTCTCGTCCTTGATTGCGCGTCGCCCCCCCCCCCCAACCGTCCACACCGGGGCCCCCTGTGTGGGCGCGAAAGCGGCCGTCCTGCCGTGAGCGCTTACTCAAGCTCCGCCCACCTCCGCTCCTGCTGGGAGTCTGAGGTTTTATGATTATGGTCAAGTCGCTGTGAGGATCTCATACTGAACTCTCAGTACCCTGGTACCCTGGGATAAGGGTCTTGTTCTGTTCAGGCTTCTCCTGAAGGGGGTGTACTTGAGCTTCAGCCTTTCCTTGCCACAGAGACTTTTGTGATTGAAGGGCTTAGTTTTTTTTGGGTCTTCTGGGAAAACCAGTGCTCTTTAATGGTTGTCTACTTTTATCTACTTTTGATTCAGAAGCCTCCCATAATTCTCACCATCAGTTAAACTCTTGTTCCAGAAGAGCCCCGATATCCAGGAAGCTAACAGTGAGCAAGATCCATGGAGTTTCCTGTGATCCTACTGGCTAACTGATGAGGCAGGAAGTGATGTCGCAGCTGCCTCCCCTTTTTTGTAAACATCCACCGCTGGTAGAGCAGTGGATTTCGGACGATTGCATTTCATTTCTTTTTCAAGTGACGGGACGATGGGCAAAAGAATAGCGGCGCATTTCAGTTTTTCTCCAAAGCGTGAGGGAAATGGTGGTCTTTGTTCCCCATCAGCACAGAGTCTGGCTCCCATTCAGTCTTTGCTATACCCTCCTCCTGATGGGCGGTCCCTCTCCACGACGCTGGAGGATATGGGACCAGCTTCATACAACATTCACGAGCGGCATTGGCCCGGGGGCCCCAGGTGGCCCCTAGACTGCCGTCTTGCCAGGAGCTTCATCTGAATGCACATCAGTCACCCACCCCCACCAGCTGATGATTATGCCCCAAGACACAGAGCCACTCCTGTGATTGGCTCTCCTGGCAATGGGGTGGGACCAGGCATCCGGAACAGGCAACACCTCCTGAGCAGCCTCCCAGCCTCCTCGTCTCGCCTCCTTGTCTGGTCTCGTCCTGTTCTCCCATCTCCTGTATCGTGCTCCTGTCTCGTCCAGACTTGCTTTTCGCTACGAAATGTCCGTTACCGCTGAGGCCTCCCTTGTGGGGCTCCCAGGGGAAGAGTGTCTGGAACTGGGTCCAGACACAGGCTGCGTCATGAAGAGTCAAGGTTTCAGGAAAGAGAATTAGTCGTCAGATCAGTACCCTGACATCCTGTTGCCTCCTGCATGGATCACATGGTACAGCAAGGGGGCGCCATTCCACAGATGTATCTCGAGCTCTTTGTCGCCCCCTTTGGGAAGTGCAGCTGGGACCATCTTCTGTGTGACAGCAGCAGCACTGGGCTGGGCCAAGGCATCTCGGGAACAAGCCTGCATGGGCTGAACATCTGCATACGATCGAGTCTGACGGCTCCCACATCTGCAACATTTCACGTTTATGGAGTCAAGAACATGAGAGGTTCTGTCGCCTGCTTCAGTTCCCTCCCGTTGTGGTCTCACATGCGGGCCAGCTGGCTTGTTTTTGCACGTGTTCCCCTGTGTAGGCGTCAGTCCTGTGGTTATGGCAGCATTAGCAAATCCCACAGTGGAAATGGGAAGGATTTATATACTGCGCCACCTGTGGTGGCCAGAGGTACTGGGAGTATTTCTTCATCTTTGGGGACATCTTTCACTCTGTTCCCTTAGGTATATGACTTATGAATTCATTTCATTTACAAGTTTAACAGAAAATTTATTGTGTGGATTGAAAATAATGAATGTTAATGATGGCCAACAGCTGCAAAAATTTGAACATGAGAAACCAGCCATGAGAAAGAGAGAGTACCACAGAGTGAAGCCAATTGGTCATCATTGGCTCATTAATACGGCCAGCTGCTATTGACTGCTTAGCATAGCTATATGCTATTGGCTGCTTAACATGGCCAGCTGTTATTGGCTCCCTAAGTTGAGCAGCTGTTTCTGGTGGCCTAACATGACCAACTGCTATTGGTTCCTTAACTCAGCTGCTATTGGCTCACCTACAGTAACTTAGAGACATCGTAGCTATCTTCTGTAACTGCTAGCGGAGCCAGTGTATTAAAATATACAATGTGGGATACTGCCCCTTTTCTGTGGATCGGGGTCCAGCGGAGCGATCAGGGACAAACAAGGGCAGTCGTTTTCCCAAACAACGGGCTGGCTGAGTGCTCTGCCGGATTTATGCAAATGAGTTCCCAGGAGGTGGGAGCGGAACTATTAAGCCAGAAGGAGGTACGATGTACGGACAGGGGGAGCGGGGGGTGCTAAGCTTGTGTGTGGGGGGGGGGGGGGGGGGG